>VWZE01013176.1:33972-78912 GCA_013396675.1 Eubucco bourcierii
GCGGTGCGGATTCCCCCTTTAGAGGAGAAAAAAAGCTGAAAGGAGGAAAGGGGGGGAAAAAATAATCAACCCGAAAGACAAAAAGCAAACCTAGACACGTCCCCCTCTCCCAACGCCAAAAGCAAAGCAGGAAGGTCTCGCACCCCGAGAATAAATCCAAGAGTGGGGCGCCTGCAAGTTGGGGCTGCGCTTTCGGCCCCTTTTCCTTTTTGATTTTTAAAAATTTGTTCTTGTCCTTTTTCGCCCCCCGAAGGGGCAAGAGGGAAGCAAGCGTCCCCCGGTCCCGGCAGGCCCCCGCACCCCGTCCCGCAGCATCCCCGCTGCGATGCTGCTGCGGCTGTTGGTGCTGCTGGGCGCCTGCCCGGGGCTGTCGCGGTGCCTGGGCTCCTTCGTGCAGTGCGAGCCCTGCGACGGCAAAGCGCTGTCGCTGTGCCCGCCGCCGCCGCTGGGCTGCGAGCTGGTGAAGGAGCCGGGCTGTGGCTGCTGCCTGACCTGCGCCCTGCCCGCCGGGCAGCCCTGCGGCGTCTATACCGAGCGCTGCGCCCGCGGGCTGCGCTGCCTCCCGCGCCAGGGCGAGGAGAAGCCGCTGCATGCCCTGCTCCACGGCACCGCCGTCTGCCTCAGCGAGAAGAGCTACCGCGAGCAAGCCAAGGCCGGTGAGTGACCGCCCGCTGCTTCCAGCCTCATCTTCACAGATGCTTTTCCGCCTTGCCGGCTCTTTTTCCATCTTTCCGCCTGCTTTTTCCACCCCACCATCACCTCCCTCCTGCATTTTCACTCTTTCCGGGTGCTCTTCCATCCCCCTCCGCTTGCTCTTCCGCCTTTCTCTCTCCCTTTCCATCTTGCCGCTCGCTTTTCTACTCCCTCCCGCTCGCTGCTTTTCCCTGCCTTCCCTCACCTCCGGCTGCTCGCCCATCCTTCCGGCGGTTTTTCCACCTTCCCAGGTGCTCTACCATGCACCCGCTTTTGCTTTTCTGCTTTCTCGGCTACTTTTCCATCTTTCCGGCCGCTTTTCCATCCCCACCCTCCCCAGCTGCTCTTACATCGCCCCCTCCCCCGCCGTGTGCTTTTCTGCCTTTTCACGGCTGCTCTTCCATTCTTCCGTTCCCCTCCACCACCAGCAGCTGCTTTTCTGTCTTTCTGGTTAGTTCTACATCTTTCTGCCTGATTTTTCTCACACATGAACACAGCCCAGCTGCTTTTCCGTTTTCCCAGCCATTTCCCCATTCCCGCTTCCCACTCCCACCCCCCACCAAGCCCTCCGTTGCTTTTCCATCCTTTCTGGCTACTTTTTCACCACCACTACTTCCCGTTATTGCTTTTCCACCCTCTCAGATACTTTTCTGCTATTCCAACGGCTCTTCCACCTCCCAACTACTTTTTTTTTTTTTGTCTTTTCAGCTGCTGTTAAACACACACACACCTAGAAGCTTTTCCATCTTTGCAAGTGCTCTTTACCATCCTCCTAGCTGTACTTCCATGCCCCTCTGCCTTTCCCAACCTTCTTTGCATCGATGCCCTGGTTGAACCTCATATTGCATGATCTCACAGCGTCCCTTATCATCCATCACCCAGAAGAAGTGATCTTCTGGGGTATCTTATCCCCACAGGAAAGCTTTTCTTTTCCCATTCCACAGCTGCACCCTCTTAGTCACAGCTGCATCCCAGTCCTTCCCCAGTTGAATCCTTTACATCTTTTCTACATGTCTGTCTTCACCCTCTCCCTGATTCCTTTCTCTCACCACATCCTCCACCTTGCTGTAGGTTCTGAGCTGGTCTCTGAAAGTTGAGTTAGAGGGCAGGGCAGGACGCTGTCTTGCATCCGTCTGCCCCACACCCGAAGTCCTCAGCCACCCTCGTGTTTGTTGCTCAGCTTCTTGCTTTCTCCTTGCAGTCATTGCAGCCTTCTGGCTGCCTACTGCTAGACATTTTCGTATGGTTTTAATGCAGAGAGGAGAAGAGAGCAGGTGCATTAGGGACAGTCCACAGTTGGAAAAAATAATGATGGTATTGCTAATAATCAGAAAGAACATATTAAATACAAGCATGAAGGCTGGCATGGTAGCACTAGTGCAAAGCCAAGCTTCTGAAATGTTGGCACCTTGCACATGACAAAAGCATGAGAGAAGGCACTCCTTCAGTTTGGCACTCATTTAATGTCCATTTCTGGATTCTGTAGCTTGTGCACAGACACTTTCCATATGTTACGCCAAATACATCTGGTTTTCTGTCATGGCATGGAGGGGAGGCAGGGAGGGTGTCTGCATGTTCAGGGAACTGCAGAACCAATTGGCAAAAAAATGCCAGAAACAAGACCCCAACTTTGTTTTGGTCCTTGAAAAAGTACTTTTCACTTGTTATCAGGCTTCTGCACAATGGGAATCTGTTTCTCCTATCTAGCACCTAATCTTTATTATTTTTCTCCATTCTGTGCGCAGACAGTGGTTGTGTTGCTATACTCCATCCTTCAGATCAAAACCAAATTCTGTGTGTTTAACTTCCCCTCAAGTGACAACAAATGGCCAAACTCCCGTAAGATCAGCCAGGAACAGCAAAACTGAACTTTAATTTCTGAAGAACTGAACTTTAACTTCTGAAGGGGAGCTGGAATGAGTGAGGGTTGGGAGGGTACCTGTGCAGGAAACAGAAGGTGGATCCAGGAACCAGCATTCCTGCCATGGAGTCCTGGAAGCCAGGCAGTAACCCACTGGTGTGGAGCTTTGTGAAATATCCTGGAGAGTGTCATCTCTGTTGTTTATTTACTCTTGAGTGTGTGTGCATGTCCAGGGGCAGGTGGTGTGGTCAGAAAGGCAAAGCCTTGCAGATGAAACCCAGCAGCATCTGGGAGTGCAGGGCCAATCCTCACACCCATGGCAAGTGTGCCCTGTGAAGACTAAAAAAGCTTTGATAGTTGGCTCTTAGCGTGAAATCTCCCTTTGTCCCACCTGCCACACTCTTTCCAAGGAAACTGGTCCTTTAGCAGGTGTTTCATATTAAAACTTTTGCCAGTCTTCCTGCTTTTTGTTTTCTTCAGATGGGGAGCACCCACTGAATGAAGGGGAGATAGGAAGGAGGTTACAG
The DNA here is from genome assembly GCA_013396675.1 of Eubucco bourcierii. Lineage (NCBI taxonomy): Eukaryota > Metazoa > Chordata > Aves > Piciformes > Ramphastidae > Eubucco > Eubucco bourcierii. The sequence goes on from VWZE01013176.1 coordinate 37,054, forward strand.
GCTTGTTGCAAAACCACCCCGCTGGCACTACCTGCAATTCCAGTTTGGACTCCCCAAGTGCCGCAGGGGGCTCTTTTTGATGGGTTTTGTTTGCAGGCAGGAGACAAGCCTGTATCAGATCTATAGGCTGCTTCAAGAAGCTGCAGGGGACCGGTGGGCTCCGCTTGAGATTTCCCTGACTGCAAAAAAAGAAATAAAAAATAAATCAGAAATTCCTGAGGACGGGAAAGGAAAAAAAAAAAAAAAACTCTCTTGGCATTTTCCTGGTAGCATGTGAGAACAAAGTATATTTTCATAGGCGTGTTTCTAAGCAACGGGGCAAGGAAAGAAATGAAGTTTGACTTGAGTTTTCTGGCCTCTGCCAGTTTGGACGGCAGTGCAAGGACCGTGTGCTGGGGAAGCTGGCCTGGCCCTTCCATCTATCAATGACCAAAATTGGCCCTGAGTTACGAAATGCTGAAAAGGATCAGCAGTCTGCAAAATAAACTATGTGACAGCATCGGGGACTAGATCAAACTGCATTTCTATCTATTTCTGCTCATGTGCTGGCCGAGTGCAAAATCACAGATGCTTTCCTCCTTATAGTTGAGGTGGAAATGCAACAAGCAATATTGCAAGACCCTGAGGACAAGAGGCTGGACTTGGCTCTCCTGTAGACCAGGTGTCTTGCTTGGGGTCAAGATGCTCCCAGGTACCATGCCTCAGTTTCCTCATCTGTAGTCTTGAGCACAGCAGTACTGAAAAATGCTGGAGCTGTTGGGCAGAATGTCCTGGCCTGCTGGGAGATCAGAAATTAAAGCAAGTGTGGGATTATAGGTGAGGCTCGTTTTAAGTAGATGGATGTGTAGGTACTGACAGGATGGTCCCTGTAGTCCTTCCTGGCACAACAGTCAGACATCATCCTTTACCAAAAGCCAAACTTTAGGGCTGTAATTGACTGTTCCTGGTAAAAAAAACATGAATGAGGTTAATTTATGGCACACGCTGCAGGATTCTGGGTTTTCTCTGTTTTGTTTAGGTTTCCTTCGAAATACACCATGTCTTTCCATTTTTCACCCCCATGCTCCTGCCAGACTCTTTCTCCTGCTGAGACAGCAAGGTCAGGCCGAGCTCTGGGGATCGGAGGGCACAGATTGGAGCCTGCTGCCCTAAAAAGGCTCGTGGAAAAACAAAGGTTGTCAAATATTTCCTTCTCCTCTCGCATTCCTGCTCTCTTTCTAGAAAGCGAGCAAGACTTGGCAAGTTTCCTTACGAAACCTTGAGCCAATGATAACCAGGAGGGGNGTTTCCTGCAGCTCATGTTTGGTGCAGTCCTTTATCCTTCCCCGACATTCCTCCCCACCCTGTTTCTCTTTCCTGCCTCCTCTGCTCCCTGTCCAGGGCTGTGGGGCTTCAAGGATGAGTGATGGGGATGTGGTGGGGCAAATGGGCAGCCCTGTGCCAAGGTCCAGGCCAAGGGTGAGGGTTAGGGCAGGGGTCATGGGAGCAGGGCGCTTGGGACATGCCAGTGTACAAACATGTTGCTCTGGGAGGGACCTGGCTGGTGCTGAGCAGCAGGTCTTTTGTGTGAAGCAGCTTCTGGGCTGTCAAGGTGTGAGCTAGTAGCAACAGGCCTGCAAAGCTTCAGATCCAAACTGGGAAAATCTCCATTTTTCTTTTGATCTGCAGTTTTAACACTAATAATACTTGAAATTAAAAAAAAAAAAAAAAAGTGAAATCCATCAGGTGCTAGTAAGAGAGCCAGGTTTCTGCGGTGTGTGCATATAGGGGAGGGAGGGATAGGGTGGTTCAAACAGGAAAGGAGGGGCCTCAGCTGGAAATATTTTCGGCAGCCTGGTTTCTAAAGGAAGGAGCAAGAATATTAAGTAGTTGATACAAATGAAATTCCTCCTGAGTGCCAGCAGAGTTCACCAGAGAAAAGACGTGGCTCTGTGCATGCGTGCATGCATGAGCGATAAAGCTGGTTCCAAGCTGCTATGCCGCTCTGTCAGCCCTGGACCCACTCCAGGTGAACAAAGGAAGCCCCTAAAGAACCTGCACCACAGCAGTGGACAGAGGCTGGCCTTAAGTGAGATCCTCTACAAACCAAAGAGATGCTGTCTGTGTCCCTCCTCACCTCCTCACATCAATGTTTAAACACCAGCATCCTGCACAAAGATGACTGTCATTCATGGCTTTAGCATGTTGGCGGCATGAGCACAGCTGTGTGTAGCTTGAAGTGTTGGCATGGCTGTGAAGTGAGATGTCCCATCGGGCTGGGAAGAGAAGGGCAAAAGGTATGTTGTGCCACTTTTGGGATAGCCCCTAGTTTCCTTTGGCCGTGTAGTTTGGCACTCATGTCTCAGGGCATCTGTGGAGGAAGGAGAGGACTAGATGCAGCGAGCAGGCGCTGCCTCACAAGGAGAATGGTGCTCTGCTTCCTCCTAACGCTGAATCAAAGGCGTCGCAGATGTAGGAGCAGCCGCGGGAGCTGTTACAGCAGTGGCGGTTCCCAACTCTCTTCACTCAAACTGAAAAAGCCTGGGAGCAGTCTGATAAGGGGGATGAGAACCTCAGCCTCTCCTCTGCTCAGTGGGGCAAGTAACTAAGCATAGTAGCAGCTCGTTTCACCTGTGCTAAATCACACAGGAGATAAAAGGGCCCACGGTTCAGCAAGTCCTGTCTATATTTTTACCAAGTACTTAGTAATGCAAATTCAAGGTCAGACATAAATAAAAGCAGAATTTAGCTGGAACACACCTGTCCCTCAGTGTGGGCTGCAGTGCAGCAGGATTAACATGCACAAGGAAGATAATGCATGTGAGTGTTCACACACAGGTACCCATGTTCACACGCCCACACACGCCTGCACAAAGATTTCATGTGTGCAAACACACACATGGAGCAATTTTGTCTCTGGGGGAAGAATGGTTTCCAGGCAGCACACACAAACCTTGCTTAGGTGCAGTGGTGCTTACAATTGGCACATCAGTATTTTTCTGCCAAGATCAGATATTGGCATACAGACCAACCTACCCTAACCTCACACTGAGGGCTGAGAAGTGAGGTGCAGCAGGTGAGCATATTGAACAAGAGGAGGCAAGGAAGGAGAAAGACACAAGATACTCCTCCAAGCCAGCTGTGTGGATCCAAACTCACCTTCTGTATTTGGAGGTGGATTGTATTTTCTGGATGGACTAAGTCTGTGTTAATTAAATACTCCAAGAGATAGCCCAGTGACGGTGTGGAGAGGTTACAGTTTTCACAAGGGCAGCTGATGTTTGTGCCACATGCACGGAGAGACAGTGGTGCCTGGTAGCATTGGTAGTGGAGAGGGCACCTGGGACACTGAGTGCCCTGGGACCCTACAAACTTCTCATTGCCCAGGCAGCAACAGCTGGCCTTTGGGAAAGTGGGGAAGAAGAACTGAGTTGGGAAAAGGTGGCAAATTTGCTGAAAAGTGGTAAGCTGAAGAAATGACCTCCAGACCTGAGGATGAGAAAGAAGCAGGAGGGCTTGAAGAAATGGTGCATGCGGTGGTCAGAGATGATCTAAAGAGTTTGGCCTGTATGGACTCACTGGCAGGCAGCATAACCACCTAGTCATTTGTAAGGAGATTTTTTTTACAGGTGAAAATATAGATAATGCCTGTTTATCCTCAGGACAGGTGTAGACAAAAGCACAAGGAGAGAGAACCCTGGCCCATGTGCTGTAATGCTCTAAGACCTGGACCCCACAAGACCGTTTAGAGAGATCATCATACTGCATCTTCCTGGAGTAGTGTGCAGGGCTGCCTGAGGGTCATACACAGTGGGGTAGGAACTGTGCCAGTGCTTCTGACCCCTGGGACTGCCTTTTTGAGATCACTAGAAAGGAGACACACTTTGTCCTTCTGGGAAGGATCGTGTTGTATCTGGTGATGGAGTGAAAGCTCCCATCCTCTCTCACCATTCAGCCCCCTCAAGACACTCTACTCCTTCAGACATACAGCCAAGGCAACTCTCAGCAAGGTGTTGCTTTTGAGGTGGCTCTTTGATGCCAGTGATCTGAAGGGATCCCTTGGTAGTTATGTCATTTCACAGCTCAGTTAACTCTAGCAGAAGCCAGCATAATATATTTGCAGAACTTTGGGATTCTTTGTAGTTTGATATTGGCAAATTTCTCTTAAGCCATTTCCCAGCATGTTTTGGTGGATATTCTGTCTGTTTATGATGTCTCCAGGACAAGTGTGCTAACTGCTCATCAGTCCATGTCTTTTAACTGTCAGCTGTGCTTGCAGGAAGGTCCAAGCTTCTCTGGCTGCAGAGAAGCTCTGGTCAACAGGCTGGACCTTGAGGAAGCATCATAAATTTGTGCCTGTGGAGTCAGTGGGCATTTCTTATCCATGCTTGCATAAACCCTTGTTCTTGCTATTGCCCTCGTTCTCCAGACTCCTTTGATATTTCCATAAATTTCCTCTGTGCCTCCACCCTCGTGGTGTTGCCTCCTTCACACAGAAATGTGAAAATGGGGTGTCAATACCACCCCCACCCCTGGCACATGTCAGTGTGGCAGGGCTTGATCCTGCAAGATTCTGAGCACCTTTTCACTAGACCCAGAGCATCATAGGCTTTCAGGCAGCTAATCCCCTTCATGGGAGCCAGCTACTTTAGTTCTCAAAGGACTGAGGCCAAAGCTGAAGACGCAGTTGGCTTCAGCAGGATTGGGAAACTCTTAGCAGCTGCCTGCCTTGAGGGCTGTTATTGCAGTTTGGTTTGTTTGCCTGTTGGTTGAACACAGTTGGCTCGCTGATGGAGGTATATTGATGGAGATAACCGATCTGGTTGCTGTTTAAGGGCAAGAAGGTAATCTTGGCAGATACTTAAGGAAATGATCCCCTAGCTAAATGGAGAGGGAATGTATCTTAAAGGTAAATTTAGGGGCAAAGTTGGTCAATAGTCATAATAACTTTTTTTTTTTTAGAAAAACAGAAGAAATATTTTATTTTTCCAAATTCAGATAGGATTCACCCTTGGAAGGTAATTAAATCAACAGACCCATCTATTATTCATGCTTAAGAAATCAGATGTTATGCTTTGGGCTAATAATGAACATCTAGTAATTAAAAAAGCCAGTGAACAACTATGGAACCTGGCTTTTACTTTTTAATTTAAAGGAGATGCTGAGAAAGAAAACAAAACAAAAAAAAACAAAACATGTCCAGCATGTCCAGCAGTCAACTGTAGAGCTGCCACAGCCACATGTGTGTCTTAATACATCTTAATAATGTCTAAACACAAAGTAACATTAACAGTCACTCTGCTTTCACTTGTGAAGAAAGCGCTTTCCTGAAGAAATAGCAGAAATGAGATTTTACCACAATTTCATAACTGTTTCGGTGTTTAGTTACTTGGTTTTGTAATAGCAAAAGCAGCTTGAGGCTACAGGGAAGCAACAAAGTGCAACCAGGACTTTGGCAATCCAGAAAGACTCTAGACCTATGGCAAAGGGTTTTCAGTTGCGTTTCTTGCAATTTCAGACCCCAAAATGGACTCTGCTCCATCGAGGGACCCGTGATAAATTTTTAACATTGAAAAACATCTTCGCTTCATGTTAGACCAATAGGAATTTGTTAGTGGTACAGTGCAGGGAGGGAAATGGCTAGGAAGGGCAAGAGTCTTCCGTTAGGATCAAGCTCGAACAAGTTTCTGCTTGCAGCGTTGTCAGTGTGAACACCAAACTCTTGATACTTTTTTTTTTTTGTGGTACTGCTTGGGTAGACTAAGAGATTAAATAATGACTAGGCCATATGAAGGGTTCCTGAGAGAAGGAACCATTAAGAAATTAGAAGAGAGTCCTGAGGGCAGAGGTGGAAATCTCATCACTCAGAGCTCATAAAAGTCAGATCTGACAGTACATGTGACAGTGTGTCATAAGGTGCTGACACAGAGGTGAGCAATAGATGATCTCACAGATCTTTTCCATCTGGTTTAAGACAGAACTGTGAAAGTCAGGCTGAAGGCCTAGAAATTAATCCAGGCTAGGCTGGAGGTTGCAGTCACAGCTGCATGCCTGAAATACTTGTGGTGTTGGACTAGTTCTCATCCTGCGCCTGATACAGGTGCATCTCCAGACTCCACCTGATGCGTCCTCACCTCTCTTTGGGCTGCCAAAGTGTTTGGCTTCCGTGTCTCTTCCAGTTACTGGCTGACAAGAGATTATCAATAGCTTAAGTCAGGATAGATCTTGTGGTGGTGACCACCAGCCTCCAGTGAGAGCAGCCTCTTTCAGGTTCGCAGCCTCTTTCAGGTTCAGTTCTGGTGGGCCAGCTATAAAAGCTTCTGCTTGGTATAAAACTACCTCAGATTTTAAATTCTGACTAAAAGGTAAAAGCCACTTTGATCCATAAGCAGGTCAAGGAGTTTAGCACAAAATACAGTGGCTACATCTCTGGTAGAACATCCTCTTGTCCAGATCATCTGCTTTAGTATAAGTGTTTTCCTCCTAACTGCAGATGATTCTCAGGGTAAACTGCTACAATATCCACAGTGACATCTCAGTTTTTGATGGCTGGCAGAAACACCTTTTCTTCTTATGGCTCTCTTTCAAAGGCCTTCGTAGCATCTGTCTCTACTTTGATTTGTCACATTTGGATTTCAGTGACCAAAAATACTATCAGCATCCTGGCAGCATCTTGCTTGAATTTCAAGTCCAGGTGTCTCGACATCTCGTGTATTGACACCTACATTCAACTGAGTTTTGAAGACCCACCCCACATAGTCTAAGGAGGCAAAACTACCTACTCGTCCTCCATAGAGATGTTTCCTGTCCTCCACCACCGCTGTTTAGTTACCTCCATCTGAAAAAGTCCTCCTTGTCATTCTTCTTTCTCAAAAAATAATGAGAGTTGATGGATTTTATTACATTTATCTTCCAACCCATCAGACCCCTTTATTTTCATTCAGAAGACCTGAAAGTATGTTTGTTTTCTAGGAAGGATTTTCCTGTCATTTTGCCACAGATAAACCCCAGGGAGAAACTCCGACAACAATTAAATTATGCTTTTTGGGTGCTGTCTTAGATTTGCCTCCCTTTTATTGTCAGTTAGGCAGAGGCTGTCATACAGCCTTCTTCTGTGACTTCTCCTGTACTCTTCTGCTCTCAGTTTCTTGACATCCCAATGGGTTTTTGCTGTCTTTATTAAAATTGATGGAATCCGCCACTAGGGCGGCTTTGACGGAAAAGATGCAAGAAAGACTGAATACTTTACAGGAAAGAGAAATATATTTTCATCACTATAACATTGAAAGATGATTCATTTAGATTTTTCTAGGTCATTCTTCAATTCAGATCTCAGCTTCTTCTGCACTTTCAGCGTATGGAATGTAGAATGTGTGTGTAGTCTTCACATAATATGAAGGAAATACATTTTATCTTCCTATCATCAGTGCATCAGCAACAGGAACTTCTTGATGTAAATCTAATCCTGAAATACTTCCTTCTCCTCCACTTGCCTGTTCAGTCCCCTGGAAAATAACTTTGTTCAGGAAATGTCAGGCTGATACAAACCTGAAATTTTTCAAGATGGCTCATGTCAGCATCATGTAATTGTATTGGTGGATGAATGTTCATCGTCTTACCAGAGGGAGAAACTCTGGAAAGTTTCCCAAATATTTTACTGGATAGATGTATTTGGCTCCCACTTGCACCAAAATGGTTGTTGCTAGTCACCTCAAGTCTCTGGTCACGCTGCCTGTCCACTACAGGCTTAGACCTTCACCTGAACTTGTTATCTCCTGTGTATGCATTCCTAGCTTCCAAGCATCTGTGGAGAACTGTTTAGCCAGATTTAGGAGCTCTCTGGAAGGAGACAGGTCAAAGACAACAGTGAGGTGCAGTCCTTGCTTGTGCACACTAGGTTAGAACAAGCCCAGCCCTCCATCTGACACCCAAACTTGTCTCTTCCAGCACAGCATAGCTGCTTGGAGCCTGCTGAACTAACAGCTAGCAGCGCAGTATGTGAGGAGAAAGCTTACATTATGGAGCTTCCCATCTCTAAACCTGCTTTTCTTAATGCTCTAGAGAGTGGCTCCCAGGAAGGTTTATTTTGTGAATGAAGCAAAGGAGGGCAGCTCAGGAAAGTATTATCTGGCACACAGCAACACAAATCCTTCTGTGCAGTTCAAGTTCCCACAGCTGTACCTATCCCACCTCCGCGGTACTTGCTGGCACTGCAGAGAGGCAGTGTTGACCCAGAGATCAGTTCCTACAGATAGGCTTTCTGCTTCCAGAGCAGACCAAAACATGAGCTGGTTCCCTTGAGAGCTCCTTTCCCACATGCTGAGCTGCATTTCTCCCCTATCCAGCTCTTCATGAGGACACCGAGATCATCAGGACAATGATCTCCCTTTCCCATGAATCCTGTGTGAACCTGAGGGCCCCCCAAGCACCTGATATTCACGCTCTGCCGGTGAGCCCAGGCTGATGCAGCAGAATCTGCATCTGCAGGTTTCTGCTGAGGAGACAAAAATCTCCTGAGAAAGAGCAGGTCTTCCAGGCTAGTTCAGCAAAGCCCAAACAATAACTAAAAAAAAAAAAAACAAAAAACCAAAAAGGCCACAATATAGCACATCCTTCTGCCATCCCTGCTTCCTCAGGGTCTTCAGGTATTCCTGAGCTGTTCTCAAGCATCCCTGCTGGGCCTTGGCTTAATAAAATAAAGTCTTAAACTAGCATTGAATACTTCCAGTCCTCTGGCTGCTTTTTCTGTCTCTTTGAGACTGGTCTCAGCGGTCCATATCCTTCTCTTTAAAGATGTCTCTGTGGGACAAGAGAAAGAAGTCCCAACGATTTTTGCCATGCAGTCACAGGGATTTGAGGTGCTGGGATACCTCAGAGCTCTCTTCCAAAAGCTCATGTGGCTTTCGGGCCCATAGACTCTGATCATGTGTCTTTGATAGGGGATTGGGCATGATGGGGCAGAGTGGGTGTTTTTGTGGGTGCTCTACAATGCTTTGGCTGCTAAAGACTTCCATCCACACTCTGAAAATCACAACAGTGATTTGCTGCCTTCAGCAGCTGTTAAGGTACCTAATTTGAAGTGAAGGAAAGAGGGTCTGGGTTTACGTAGCATTGCTCCCATGCGTGTAAAATAGTTTGGCACTGCCGCCCTTGAGAGCTGTGTCACAATCTGTAAAGGAGCAATACTGAAGAGGTAGTGGGATTTGTCTTTCTTGATTTCAGACCTTAGGAGGTCTAAGTGAGACCACTGGAGTCATGGGAGGAGAAACTGGAGCCTGCCAAGATATATTGTTCCACCCTGAAATCATCACTCAAGCCAAATGATGGGGCCGATCACAGTTTGGAGGGTGCAGCGCCTCTGCAATGACTTAGACATGGAGTTGAGCCTTCCAATGAAGCCTCAACACCTCTGTGTTAGCAGATGGGCGTTATTTGACAACAGATCTGTCTTAAATGCCTGTTGTGCATCACTGGGACTTGGGGTAGGTGGGGTGGCAGTCCAAGCAGGGTTGCTGTTTTTCTGTCTTTCTCAGTGTGTGGTGTCTCCTTTCAGTGCAAGCATCACAGGCATGCTCTCTTGCCAGGCCTCCCAGACTGGCCACGCAGACCTGCCATCGAGTCCCCACACAAGCACAAAAGTTCGTCGAAAGTCCAAGGCACATTGCAGCTGCCTCTCCAGCAGCCAACGCCCTGGGCTAGCAGAGGGACTGGCCAGAACCTACATCCCTGGTCCTGGCTGCTTCTCCTCTGGTGGGTGCCAGACAGCCTTGGGCTGGGCGGCCATCTGAGATCACTGCCTGACTTCACCAGGGCGGTGGTCCAGAGCAGTGACCCCAGCCCTGGGCATCGTGCCTCAGCCGGCTCCACTGCCCAACCTCGTGGGTCTGTGACAAGAGGCTGAAGGTCATTCAGCACCACGCTGGGGGTTGTGCCTGCAATGGGAACATAAATGAGCTGTTCTTCGTTAGGGCTGTGAAAGCTCCCTTCTGTCTGGGCTGATCCCAGCAGCCTCCAGGGAGCTCAGGAATGCTTTTTTCCTCAGTTCTGCTATCCATCTCCCAACGGGTGAGAGATGAGATGACCCTCCTTGCTCTGTGTCCCTTCTCTGCATGCATTTTGGGAATGCAAACACAGCGGCTGTCCCTGTCTGCTGAAAAGGAGGGAGGGATTTTTACTTTCCCATCATGGTCACAGGTGCAAGTCCAGGCTGAGGAGGAACTGCATATCCCAGGAGGTTTCGGCATATTCGTCTTCTCTGGAGTAGGGACAAGTGAGGAGGGTAGCCTGGGGAAATGAGCAATGGGCTTTTTACCAGTCAGGGACCTGAGCACAGAATTCCTGTATAAGATCCCGTCTGAAGAAAAATAGATACATTTCTAACATGATTTGCAAGTGCAAACGCTATTTTCATGGACACCACCAACATTCCTCCTCTCCCAGCCACAGGGAGCCTAGGGAAGCTGCTTTGTGTTGCCCAGCAAGAACCTGTACCGGAACTTGTACCGTAAAGGCTGGGGGAGGAAGGACAAATGGGAGGATCTTGTCCCTTTAGCAGGTACAGGGAAGAAGACAAATTATGATTTCAGCAGTCATTGCCTCTTGCCTGTGCCTGTGTGTGAAGTCCAGCAGGAAGTCCTAAGAAACTCTCTCAAGGCTGGTCAGATAATGGAGCTGCCATAGATAGGACTCTGCAGCTGCTTGTGCCAGGGAGCTGTTGTTACAGGCGAAGCTCAGAGGGAGTGCTTGGATCTGGCTCTGATTAGTGCTTCAGGGCCCCAGTCAATGGAAATTGCAGAAAAAATCCCTCCTCTCCTCCAGTCTCTCCCTCAATTTTTTCCCCTTCTTCATCACCAACATTGGCTGCCTAGGTGTCTAATCCCAGTGTTCCCCTCCTCCAAACAGAAAGCCAGGGTGTCAGAGATCACCCAGATAGGTTTAGAAAATGCCACATTGTTGTAAGCAGCAGTGGAATAGAAGCTAGACTTCTTCAAAAACTGCTGCCACCACGGCCCAAAATCACAAGGAGCTTGATGGAAAATCAGAGCTGGGGAGTCACTCGGTGAAGTCCTACAGATGAGGATATTCTCTTCATGGGAATACTGGGAAGTGGCTGCTTGTCGTGTGGCTAAGTCCTCCTCCGGTGGAGAGCAGAGACATTGCACACTGTTGCACTGCACTGTTTGGTTGAAAACATCGCTGTTCTGCAAGCGGTGATGTTTCAGCCCTGGGCGATGTAAGCTTTCATTTCCATCTTACAACATCTCGCACCTCTGAACAGCGGTAGCTGAGTTTGGGGGGTTGTGAAGGAAGGACTGGCAACTTCTCAAGGTCTCAGTGACACTTGCTAACATTCCAACACTAGATGTTTAACTGAGATCCTTATTAAATCTTTCCCCAACACCTTCCTGCGTAAGTGGTGTATTATACTCATGCTGTAAATAATAATGACAATGTTAATAATCCAAAGGGCTGTTTAGCAAGGTTGTGCTGTGGTTGTTCTTGTCCTCCTTAGGTGCATGTGGCTTATTTTGGGGTGTTTGAACAGGACAGCAAGTCCTTTAACAGTGGGCTGTGGATGTAGCACACATGGATCATTAGCAGCGGTGGTCAGTAGATGCTTTTCCTACCTTCCTGCCAGAAACCAATGAAAATGTGTTCATAAAATTCAAGCCTCCTAGCCATTTGGAACAAGCTTCCTGCTCCTCTCTGTAACATCATCAAGCAGGGAGGTGGTGTTCCCACATGCCCCACGCCCACATATGTGCACACACACACACCCTGTGGGGACCTCACACGTGTCCAAAACATCTGGAGCACAGAAGCACCCGGACTGGATTCTGGCCCAGGTGCAGGAAGGTGCACAGGCTGCCCTGGGTGATGTCTGTCAGGGTCAGCGGGCAGCCGGACAGCAGTGATTTGCAGCTTCTCAGAAACCCTGCCTGGTATTTTGCTACTCTGTGTCTCTTCTGAAAGGGGCAGGGTGAAAGGGTTGTGAAAAGCTCCTGCTAGGGAGCAGGGAAACAGCGCTAAGCCCTTAGTCCCAGAGCAGAGGACAGTGCGTGCTCTGCTATGGCTATACCAGGGCTGCAAGACTTAGGACATCTACAACGCAGTCCTGGCTCACTTGTGAGAGGACATCTCTAGATGCTTGAGGTGTCTACAGTCCAGGTCTCACCTCCAGGCTAATCACACGACTTTGGCTTGACCAGAAAAGCCATTCTTCTGTGTGCCCCTGGGCCTGAGACCTCTGCTGAGAAGTCACATCCTCCTGAGGAGGGAGGAGAAGGGCTGAAGATGTGAAAGCCACCCACCTCCTGCTTCCCACTGTGCTTTGGCTGGGGACACAGTGAATAGGGCCTTCCTGCCTGTGCCTTGTGCCGGTAGCTGAAATACAGAGATGAAGCATGCTCTGCCTCTGCAAAGAGCCACCTGCCTGAAACTCAATCACTAGATTGGCAAGGCAGATGGGCGTAGGCGGGAAGGGGTTGTGCAGCAAGCCAGACCCTAGCAGCAAGGGAGGAGGAACACCTGCCAGGAACTCCTGGGTGCCAGACAGGTGCTATTAGGACTCATTCGGGGAAATAAGGCGTTGCTCCTCAGGAGCAGAGGTGCAGTGGTGCCAGTGCTGTCTGCCACGAACCAATCTGGAGTGGCAAGTGAAGGTTAACGAATGAGCTGGTGGGTGAAGAGAGGCTGGCAAATGCAGGGGCAGGGGCTCTGGAGATACCTCCATGGGTGTCTGGTTGTGGATGCAGTGGGTGGATGGCTCAGGTTGATGTGGATGAACCAGCCAGGGGACACAGGTTGGGACTGCATAGGTGATGCATGTCCTGACTGCATTTCTCTCTCCCACTGGCACCAGGAAGGTTCTTTACCAGTTGCCCAGAGCTTGTGAAGATTTTGTGTCAGAGACCTCTGCCCTTCAGTTTGTCAGAATTGGCTTGTTAATATCAAATTAGGGAACAGTTGAGTGCATTAACAGGGACTTTTTCAGCCTTGCTTGCTGGAGGAAATTACGCTATAAAAACCATGAAAAGATAGAGGAAAGGGATCCCCTTCAAGGTATCCATGAGTTCTTACTGGGAAATAAAGACCCGAAGTAGACACCGCTTCTGAGCAGCAGACGGAGAAGTCCCACTAAAGCCATCCTTTGTTGTGTTAGCACTTGAGCAGAGACTTGCGTTTGTCAAAATGATGAAGGGATTCCAGTTCCAGGTGTTTTTTTTCAGCCCTGCAGGAAACACTGGATTTAGGCTGGAAGCTGGGAGCTTTCAGTGCATGCCAGCCCATGAGTCCCTCTGTAGAGTACTGGGCTCCTGCAGCTTCTATCTTCCCTTATGGAAAGGGCTCCATGTTAGTCCCCAGCTCCAGCCTGCTCTGGATGCCTGGCAGCTTGCAGGAAGCAGAGGGGCAAGGTGTTTGCAGAGGCTGCAGCTGCTGACTGTATGAGCAGGCTGAGCCGCTGCAAACACCCACTTGCACTGTGAGTCCTGGGGACTGGACACCTCGTGCTGTTTTTCTGACTTAATCCTCGCTGCCTTGTCCCATTTGTTTGTTATTTTAGGTTTGCCCATGTGGCCGTGCCGCTCATATTTGTTATTGCAGAGGTGCCTCTCTTGTGTTATTGTGGAGTTGCCTGTGCTAGTCTGAATCTTCCTCTCTCCTGAATTACCACAGGGCAGCCCAGGGAGATGCCCTAGCTCTGCCCTGTCTGGCCCTGGCAGTCAGTGCTAGAGGGCATTCCTGGGACAGATTTTCAGACCTCAAACTGCCACAATGTCATTGTGGCAAAAGATGCTCTTCTACTGCACCTTGTATAGTGTCATTTCCTCAAGGACAAGATCATTCCCAATTTAATCAATTTCTTCTCTATGCCTCGCCTGTCATCTGTTAATAATAGAGGAGCCCTGGCCTTCAGGGGCCTTTGACACCAGCAGCAAGCTAAAAATGTCAAACATAGGAGTATCATGGCGCAAAATGACAAGAGAATCCCATCCTCGGGATACTCACAAGTCTCGGGGATGGTGCATGGGTTATTTACGTTGCTGTGAGCAATTAGGAGGGTGCTGAGTCTGGGATGTTGACTGAGTTCCATTCTTGTGGAAAGAGGCGGAGGAAAATGTTGCTTTAATAAGTGAGTGGTTGTGGAAAACTTTGCAGCTTTGCTGGGAGAAGACAGGTCCATCTCGGCAAGAAGGAGGAAGAGACTGGTAGCTGTGGCAAGCTTGGGAGCCCAGCAACCACCCTGTCCCCTCAGACACCTTCAAGGCCACCCAACTTGGGGAGTGTGTGACAGGCTGGTGCTGCCATCTGCTGCTCAGCAGCGCATTCATCTCTCCCTGCTGGCCGAGTGTGCCCCAGGCACCCCTAAGCAGACTGGTCGACCAGAGCCATCCTCCTTCCCTCTGGGGTGCATCTGAGCTGCAGGGAGCAGCCAATCTGCAAGGAGGCTTCTGCTTGCCTTGTTAAGGAGGTGTCTTCCAATTTTATTTTTACCCTGAGCCTTTTTCTTTTGTTCCAACAGTGATCTTGTGAGGAGGGGCAAAATAAGTGCCCTACCATCTTCAGCACAGGGTTGCAAGGAGGCGATGAGCCAGGTTCAGTGGCATTCCAGTTGCCGGAGGTGCTGTGCAGGGAGGGATTTCAGCCACTTTCATGCTTTTCCTCCCACTGTGTGGGTTTCCTCATGACTGCCCACTGGCCTTAGAAAAAACCTTGTGTCAGCAGAGTGCTGCTGGAAATCAGGAACTGGGAGACCAGGAGCCTCAGGAATCCTAAGCTCTGTTCAAATTTGGTCCAGAAATAACCCTTTTTCACTGTGGTGACTATACTAAATGTCACAAGTCATCTAAGTTTAGACTATCACAGGCTCTCCTATATATAACTGTGCATGGCTCCTGACTGCATCCTGCTGGCACAGGTCACACTGGGGTAATGTGGGGTATGTATAGGAAGGTGACTGCTGTGGAGAAAGCTTAACTCCATTCCTCCCTTGCCATTGGTACCATCAGTGACAACTACAATCAGGCAGCACCACTTGGCAGCATGAGAGCAGGTTTTGCTGGCTGCTTGGTGGGAGCCAGTGGACAGCAGCTGGTTCGGTCTCATGCATATGGAGCTGTGGGTTGAGGACCCTGGAGATCCTGGCACTTGTCAGCCACATCTCCAGTATCACTGCCAAAGTGTAAGCTCAACTGCATGGTGGCTTTGCTGTGTGATTGACCCAGACTTTGGAATTATCTCATCTGTGAGCATCCCTGGATCTTGCTCTTGCATCTGCAAGGTGGAGTGGGGTATGAATTTGTGGCTTAATCCTCTCACCGTTGTTAATGAGGGGCTTCTCTCACATTTTGTGTGCGGTCCTTTCTGGACTTCTGATAACCTTCCAACCAGTCTTTCTGCACTGACACACTGCAAAAAATTGTGGCCTTGTATACAGGAGTCCATCCTGACCCCAAACCCCTCCGTGCCCTCAGATACTTGCCTGTCCTGAGCTTAGGTGTCACACAAAAGCCAAGCTAAGTCACATACAGGGGGATAGAATCAGGGCTGAGGGCAGCGGTTGGGAATGGGTTTTATTTGATCATTTGCTTCCATCTTGCCTGGTGCAAAAATGTTCTCTGGGTATGGGCAGGAGGCTCTCCTTGCAAAAGCAAGCCCCAGACAGATGATGAAGACCTGACAGTTTGGTGTCTTTCCTTTCCAGAACGGGAGTCCCGAGAACATGAGGAGCCAACCACATCGGAGATGACAGAGGAGACCTACCCGCCTAAGGCCTACCGTCCCAAGCATGGGCGCCTCTCCGAGCTGAAGGCTGAGGCCCTGAAGAAGGACCGCCGGAAGAAGCTGACCCTGGCCAAATTTATGGGCATAGCGGAGAACACAGCGCACCCCCGCGTTGTCATCCCTGAGCTCCGGCAAGACTTTGAGCTGGTGGGTGCCTTCGCCTTCCCTCCATGGGGCTCCCACAGGCAGGGGGATGCAGGAGGGCTTCGCTCCCCTGGGGAACGTGTGCTAGTGAGTGGAGAGCAGGGCACCTGGGGGGTGTTTGTGGCTGGAGGCTTGCTGCAGGGCGCTCCCATTCTCACCCCTCCATCTTCTCCCTGCTTGCAGGGCCCCTGCCGCAGGCACATGGAGGCGTCCCTGCAGGAGCTCAAGAGCAGCCAGCGGATGGTCCCTCGTGCCGTCCACCTCCCCAACTGTGACCGAAAGGGCTTCTACAAGAGGAAGCAGGTAAGAAAGATGCTTTCCAAGTCAGGGGAGGTCCCTGCCCTGGATGGAAATGATGGAGGTTTTTCCTCTGCTGGGCTGGTAGGGAGGCTGCTCTGAGCATTTCTGGGCAGAGTTGGTGGTGAGTGGCCTTGCTGATGGCTCTGAGTGCCATCTGGCCTGAGGTGAACATCCTGAACAAGCTAGTGTGGGAGGAAGAAGGTTCAGTGTGCCTGAGATGGGGTAGCAGAGGAATGGAGATGTGCTGAAAGCAGGGAGCAGGAGTTAGGTCCTACTCAGACGATTGCATTGCTGGGGTGAAAGGGGTAAAGCACAGGGCTGATCATGATAGCCACCGCAAGGTAGTCATGTGGCAGCTAGTGGCCATCTCCTGATCTCTGCCCTTGGGTGTCTCCCCAGTGCAAGCCCTCCCGAGGCCGGAAGCGTGGGTTGTGTTGGTGCGTGGACAAATACGGCATGAAGCTGCCAGGGACTGACTACCTGAGTGGAGATCTGCAGTGTCACGCATTCGACAGCAGCAATGTGGAGTGAGGTTCCATCCCCTCCCTCTGCCCCATCACTACCTACCCAGGCTCCCTTCCACCCTCCCCTCTGCACCTCCCTGTGCCCCGGGACTCCGATTCCTTTCATCTCATGTAAGAAGAAAAAAAGAAAGGAAAATAAAAAAGAGAAAGGAAGAAAAAAGTAAAAAAGAGAAATGGAAAAGAAAGAAGATAAATAAAGAAAGGAAAAGTGAAAAGTAAGGAAAGGAAAAAGAAAATAAAAACAAAAAAATTAAAAGGGAAAAGAAAGAAGAAGGAAAGGAAAATTTAAAAACAGAATTAAAAAGGAAAGAAAAAAGAAGAGAGATAAGGAAAAGAAAAAAGAAAAAAGAGAAGAAAATAAGAGAGAAAAGAGAAAAAAGAAAAGAAAAGAAAAAAGAAAAGAAGAGAGGAAAAAAAAGAAAAGAAAAGAAAAAAGAAAAATAAACCCTGAAGAAACTGAGGACTCGGAATCTACAGCAGCCTGTTGACAACAAGGACTTAGCAAGGAAAGGACAGAGCCAGAGACAAATCAGCCATGGCCGCTCCACCATCCCGTGCCTCCTCACACCTTCACAGCACTGCCCGTGCCCCCCTGCCATAAGCAGGGGCCACTCTGATGTAGGAAACTTTCCAAGTTGATGATTTTCTAGCATGGGCTTCAGGCAGGTTAATTTTTTTCCCCTAGGTTAGATAGTTGTTTTCTAAAAAAATATCTCAAAGGAAAATTTTGCGGCCTCCAGTGTTTCCCCTTCTTGCTGTCATCCTCCAGTGTCTCCTTCCCACATTGCTGGGACTCACTTGAGTTGGTTCGATTTGACTTCAGTCTCAAATGACTTTCCAAGATGCAGGCAGATTTTGACATGTTGGGAGGAGGAGTGGGACTGCTAACTTTGTGTCTGGAGATGACCCAGGGAGGAAAACAGCTACTGCTACAGCATGAATACTCCCCGACCCCAAAAAGTATTCATGGACTTCAAAAAGAAACCATCCAAAAATAAAGATAAGCCTTCTCCGTCCAGGTCCTCTTGACCAGGAGGTCAGAAATTGTTTTGGCCAAGTGGGACTCTGACTGTTGTCTATCCAGGTGTGGAAGTGTTTCTCACCTGTATGCGTGTGTGCGACCCTGTGTGTGCATGGACATGACTTTTCCTCCTTGCAAAACTTTGCCTTGAAACCTGCAGTCTGGAGGGCTTAACTGTAAGCAGGGGGAGAGATGCTGCCCCCCACAAAACAATCATAGTAACCTGCTCGACTAAGGGCTGCATCTGACAACCCCACAGATACTCCATTGCTGTCCAAACTGAAGCATCCCTATGTGGGGACAGGGGGATCGGGGCCAAAATTCTTCACCACCCTTTTGCCACCGTGAGGAAGACCAATTATGGAGGATTTTTTTTTTTTATTTTATTTTTTTTAATTATTGATTTTTTCACAGCCAAAAAAAGTAGTTTGCTCCAGGGGAAAAAGTACAACAAGCCTACACCTTGTTTTGTCTTGGATTTTTGTTAAGACTGCTTTATAGCCTTTTCCATGGGTGGGAAAAATGCTGGTCTCCATCTTTTCGCACTGAGGATACTGCTCACGTTGCCATGACTGATTCCTGCCACCCTACAGTAAGATCCTGCAACAGGCCCTTGCCTTCAATCTGGGACACAGCTCCTTGTTGAGTGGCAGCAGTCACCACACCATGGAGAGCCACCACAACTGCCTCAGACATGCTGGGACAACCCTCTGCTGCCTTCCTGACTGTTCTGTTAATTTTTACATTGGATTTTGGGACTGTCATATCTTGTTTCCTCGTGACAAGGGTCTCTAGGATGTCGGTGCTGGGAGGAGGTCCTGCAGTGAAGGAAAGGAAGGAAAAGAAAGTGAGCCGTAGGGTCTAGGTGAAACATTCACCCACTGGGGACAATATCCTACTGCCACAGTTGGAGGTGGCAACTGGTGCTGGTCAAAGGACACGGCTGATCTCAGAGGGAAGGTTTCTGCACCCCTGAAGCCCCTTTGAGATTTCCAGAGCTACACAGAGAGGAAAGAGGGGCTGCATTGCCACCAGGTCTCCACCAGCAGGGACAGAACAAGGAGAATTCCACACCAAGATGGTCTGCTGGAGGTTCCATCACCAGTTGGGCACCCTAATAGCCTGGGCACCCTGCAGTCTCCCCAACAGGGTGCTTGCCTCTGGACTTTGGTTATTTCCCTTGGAGTTATGTTGGGAGTGAATTTTGTCAGTGAACTTCCATGGAGACTCAGTGGGGCATGCTTGGATCTGAGGCATCTTCCCTTGCTGAAAAGAAGGGAGAGTGCCATCAAATGATCTGCCAGGAGAAAAAAAAAAAAAAAAACCAAAAACAAAAACAACAAAAAAAACCCCAAACCCCAAAACCCTGCTGGAGCAGTGTGATCCTAGGTGGGTGTTGGGGCCAGCCAAGGGACCCTTCAGGCTTTGCAGGAGCAGGGTCCATTTGACCAGGGTGGTGGGTTAATGGTATGCTGAAGGTGGGATGAAGAGGGGGGTAAAGAAGGCAGGTGGAAGAAGAGGAGCCTGTGCCAACCCCAAGGGCCACAGATCACCATTGTCACCACTGTCTCCCATCTCTTCCACTCACTGATCCCTGTGCAAAACCTCCTGACTGTTATAGGCCAGTACCACCTTTCCCAGAATCCTTCTCTCCTTCTCTCTCCCTCTTTCTTGCTTTTTTGTTTGTTTGTTTTGTTGTTTGATTTCCCAAAACTTGAAAGCCTTTGGCTGCAGAGAAAGGAGACGTGCTGTTGGGGCAGGATGGGCACGGGCAGAGGACAGCAGCTCCTCACGGACCTTGTCTTTCAGGGCTGATGCTTTTTGCAGCATGAGGGTCAGCTCACAGGGCCCACTGGTGGCCTCCTGATGTAGCCACCACAGTGACACTGGGAGGGGGAACACAGGGTGCCTCCCCAACTTCTCCCTACAAATTAACGCTTAGCCATGGCCCCATGAGCCCAGAGCACCAAAAATCCATCCTGCACAGCCTCCTTCCCTGATGCTGCATATCCAGTGCTGAGATGGCACTGCCTGTCCTGTCCCCACCAGCCTGGGGGGGAGGATGCAAGGAGGGGGCTGCACTGCCCTCAACCCCCACTAAGCCACCTCTGCTTCCGTGAGCGTTCCTGGCAGAATGAAGCTGTTTGCAGGCTGCACTAGTATTTAGGACAGGTGTTGGAGGCTGGCTCAGGCTGGATGTGAGAGTAGGTTCAGAAGAGGTTGACCCTCCCAGGGGCGGCAGTGATGAGGTGAGCACCCAGCAGTAACCCTTTAAGTTTGGAGTGTGAAAACCAAAGGAGTAGATTTGGGATCTGAGGAGGGCTGGGTGGGCAGTGGGAGCAGGGGTTGAATCACATGGGGAAGCGCTGGCAGTTTGTGCATCGAGGGGAGAAATGAGGCTTGGGGGGTCTCCAGCCACGGTGTTTGCACCAAGCCTGCACTAGTACCCAGGATGCTGGCTGGGAGAGAGAGGAGGATGATGATGCAGGTGTCCGGACAGCCTTTCCACCACATGTCCCCTGGGAATGGCGCTCGGTGGCTGGGCTACCCCTTGTCTGTACTTCAGTGGACTTTGAAAACCACTAACTAGTACAAGAGCATTTTGCACTATTTCTCTGCTCTCTCTCTTTTTCTTCCCCTTTCCCATGAAAATTTTTATGTTGTTGGGTTGGGATTTTTTTTTTTTCTGTTGTTGTTGTTGTTGATGATGATTTTTTTTATATTTTTTTTTTTTTCCCAAACGGAGCATTGTATATTTAACGACAGACAGTTCACCTTGCTTCCAGACCGCTGTCCTGGCACTGGCTAGGAGCCCTGCCTACTCTGCCCCCTATCCCCAGCCCCGCCAGCCCCCTGCTGCTGCCAGCGGGACAGATGTCACCACGCACGTTTACCCACCGTTGTAACACAGTTGTTAAAACACACCAGATTCCGAGTTTCCTGCCTGGTTTTTCTCTTTAAGCAATACTCACTACACATTTTACGGTAGCTTTTTATAGCTTTACATACATACGGTAGCTCTGTTGTTTTCGTTTTGTTTTGTTTTTGTTGTGTTCTGTTGGTTGTTCTCTTTTTTTTTTTTTTTTTTTTTTTTTTTTTTTTTTTTTTTTTTTTTTTTTTTTTTTTTTTTTTTCCCCCCTCCCCCCAGAAAGGGAAAAAAAAAGAAAAAAAAAAAGAAAAAAAAGCAGTTTGTGAAAAACTGACAATGGAAGAAGAGCTTAATGCTCTGTTTAGCATTTTGTACTTAAGAAAAAAAAATCTCACATTTTATTAAAAAGTGAAGATTGCTGTATACTATTTATTCAACTTATAATTTATGTTACTCTTTGATCTTTGTCTTTTCTCATGACAAAGCATTTATTTAATAAAGTTATGCATTCAGTTAGCTTGTGCCTGACCCTCGTGGAGCGTCTGCATGCTGGGGCCTGCCAGCAAACTGCTCCTGTCCCCAAGGATCCCCTGGCTGGACACACTGTGCCCTGGGAAGCTCAGCCAGATCCATAGTGGTGCTGGGGAAGATAGGTGGCGTGGGGTAATGTGGTGGTAATGGTTTAGGAGAGTTTTTGATGCCAGAGCAATATGGTAAGGCAGTGGTAAAATTGCAGGGTTGAGTTTAGAGCATCTTTAAAGCAGAGATGCCCTGGGGTTTTTAGCAGTTTCTTCACATGGGTGTGTCAGACAGGCACAGCAGTCACATTCAGTCAGGTTATGGGAGGAGAGGATCTGGCTGAGGCTGAGGCTCCGGCTCCAGCTGCTAGCCCAAACTGAGCCCACACAATTTGGGACTGGATGTGATGTTTGAGCCTTGGACCTTTCTGGTCAGCAGGGAGATATGTCCCAGTGTGCAGAAGGATCCTTGTGCCATTCCTGGGCATCCCAGCCAGACTGTGGTCCTCAGACACCTCATGGTAGTATCCCTTGATGGCCCTTCCCACTGCCCCATCTCCTCCCTGGTGTCACACAGATACATCCTCCTCTTCCACCCACACAGTCGTCGCTTTTCATCCTCCCACACATACCTTCATCTCCTTCCCACTGTAGTCCCCCTCCCTTTCACCCACCCAGGCTGCCAACATCACCCCATGTGCCCAGAACAGGGTGGGATGCAATGACATCCACTTTGGCCCCAACTGGGAACCATGGGTTTCTAGGGATGTCCTAAAACTTCTGTCCCATCCTATTTGCACCACCCAGGACTGACTCAGCAACCTGCTCTTCCCTGATGGCTTTTTCACCCCCTAGCATGGATGGTGCCAAACCTGCCACCCTGACTGAGCAAGGTGGGGATCTGCACTCCGCTGTCTCCCATGCCACCTCACAAACTGGGCAGGCACCCCACGGTGCAGAAGCCACATGGAGCCACAGGCTATAACTATGTGCACATATATAGGTAGCTGTACATAGATACAGTCACAAAGTTAGACTGTTCTTTGTATTAAATACTATTATTCATATTATAGCGGTGTGTAATTTCTGTGCTATACTAAAACTGCAGTTTGACAGTGCAGGTAGTTCTGTGTCTGCTGGAGTTCCAGCTAGTACCCTGTATGCTGCTGGCCAGGTCCCAATGCCCAACCACAAACCAAATTAACCCAGAGGCACAAAGCCAGCCCAGACAAAACCCGAGAGCCAAAAGGCAGGCAGTGACACCCATCAAACCCATGTACATACACAGGTAGCCATACTGTAATGCTGGGGAAACCCATCCAGAAGCTTTTTGCTTCCTTTGCCTTACTGCTGTCCAGCTGACCCTCTGCAAGCTGCCTTGCCAGCAGCAGGCTCCCTTGACAGCTGCAAGCTCCCTTTGTTAGGCTAAGGGCTCCTGTTCCCCCTCAGCTCTTGAACCAGAGGATGACCCCAGGATCAGCCAAGCGCTGGGCTTCGCCACCTTTGTCCCTCCGGCCTTCCCTGAGCAGCACCTTGCTTGAAGCACACTCATGTCCCATAGTACTTGGCATTCCCTACCCTCCCTCAGCATCTCCTGAGCCACATTCAGCTCCACCAAAAGACACTTTTTCCCATGTTCTTCAGCTCGCATCCTACCTGTCCTCCACAGCCCCACGCCCTTTCTGCATCTTGTCCCCATGTATTTTCCTGATGTTCATTGTCACTGCACAGACCCTCAGCATGTGCTAGTCCCACTCAGCATACTGGCATGGGGTAGAATAAAACAGATGGGGAAGCAGCCCAGTGGTTTTGCCTTCATTTTGAGAGGCCAAAGGGAAACCACAGCCACCTAGACACTGGTCGTCAGGGCCATGCAGGACCTCCCCATCAGTACTGCAATTTTAATTGAATGCAGCATGAGTTGGTTCTTTTATTATTCTTTGCCTCCCTGTGGTGCTTCAAACACGTGTTGTGCCATCATGTTCCTT
Source organism: Eubucco bourcierii (assembly GCA_013396675.1). Taxonomy (NCBI): domain Eukaryota; kingdom Metazoa; phylum Chordata; class Aves; order Piciformes; family Ramphastidae; genus Eubucco; species Eubucco bourcierii. The sequence continues at coordinate 60,183 of VWZE01013176.1, forward strand.
TATGCAGCACTTCTCACCCTGAAGAAGATGCAGGACCTTCAAGGGATTTACCTGTCTCCACAGCCCCACAAACAGAGCAGCTCAGCCAAGGATCAATCTCACACACAGCCCACGCTTCCCTGCACCTTCCTAGCAGCTTGTTCTAGTCACAGAATTTATATGGAAGCACTAAGGCTGGATTTTTTTTTTTCTTTTTGTCTGGCTCAAATTGTGCTCTCCTTGAGCAAGCAGAGAGCCCTTGGAGGGTCCCCCCATGGAGAGTCTCTCCCTGCAATGCCCTGCTCAGCCAAGGCAGCTTTTACATAGTGTGCAGAGGAGATGAAAATCACATCAAGAAGCCTGGATGATTCACGGAGAACAGGTCCATCTGGTGGTTAATAAAAAGCACACTTGGATGCAACTGCCAACTCAAGAAGCCCCTAAAATAGCAAGATTGGGAAGCTGGAAAGAGCCTTTGCCCAGTAAAGTGGGACACAACCACCACCCTTTTCCACCAACTTTACCTCCTATCAGGCAGGGAGGCGGTCTCCATGCATATGCTGGCCAGACGGCAATTCAAGAGGACTTGAGGGCACATCTGCATTTTGCAGACTCATAAAGTACCATGTGTTTAGCAGAAACATAGGGCCAGCAGATGAATGACACCAGTTCCACCCTCCTTGTACAACTGGGACAGTGACAATGAAAGGCCCAACTCCCATTGCCACTTGTCAGGCACAGTGTTTACAACACACCCTGGACAAAAGCAGAAGGGGTCCAAATTTGGGTGTGATGCATCAGACAAGGAAACATGTCCTATGGACAGAGAGGGAGTGGGGAGGGGAGAAGATGACAGTTTTCTGGCATCCCATTTAATTTATTCCAACTTTATGCAGCTCAGCTTTTCCAAAAGAGAACAGCAAAAATGAAAAATTCCTTATTCCTAAACAAAACGAAAAGTACAAACTGCAGATGAGAGCCAGAGTGTGCAAGGCTTGCGTGAAAAAGCAGAGCGCCCTCCAAGGTTAACAGAAACAGGTATCATCATCTGTACAGTTACTGGGCTTTGCATGCGTGTTTTCTTTCTCTCATGTGCTCTCAACTCCCTCTCATACACATCCCCATGCATATCCCCCCACTCCTGACTTTCCAAAGGGGGTCCTTTCACTGGATCCTTCACTGCTACATCCAAACCCCCACAAAGTCATGAGAGGCTTCATTTGCTGAGACTGCTTATGCCCTTTGCACTCGGGATCTGAAACGTGGGGCCAAGAAAGAGGTATCGGTGGTGGGGATCCCAATATCTCCAACATCGTCTGATGTTTCTGGAGCATGCTTAGAGTCACCAGGGCCTGGTCCCATCCCTGCAGGTTGCCATCAGTCAGGTAGCTTTGCTGCCTGACCCACATCATGCAGGCACGAAGCACTCCCTGACAGCACCCACACTTGGCAAAGAACCCCCCTCCACCACCCTATTCAGCCTAACTCTGTGAAGGACCTGGGATCTCAAGGCTCAGAAGCATCTGCCAAAACCTGAGAGATACTTTATTCCCCTTCCCCCCTGCCTTGATTTCATTTAAGGAAAGCTTCAGACTTCTACTGTAAGGATGAGATTGTTTGCAATTGCTTTGCAAATGGTATCCACATTAAAAAGGAGGGGAAAAAAAAAGAAAATAATAAAATCTTCTTGTTTAGGTGATGGGGAAGTTATTTATTCTTAGCATTGGTGTGTTCTGTACAGAAAGAAATCAACAGGTGAAATAACAGCAAAGACATCTCTCCTTAGAGCAGCATGTCCAGCACAAAACCTGTCAGAGCACCTGGGATCACTTGGATTTAATCTATACACATGTGTGCGGGCAGAGGGGTGCATGTGTGTGAGGGCCTTTCCAAAGCAAGATATATACTGTAATTTACTTACAAAAAAATGTGTGCAGAATAGCAGATGCTTACTCCAGTCCCCAGCAAAAATGAAGGGACAAGGGCAGCTGCTTGGGAGTGCAGGTTTTAGATGGGTTTTTCCTATCTAGATATGGGAGAAAGGGAGAGAAAGGGAGAGACACTCCCTGGCTTGTTATTCTAATCTACACAGGCATCCTTCCACCCAGCCCCAGCAAGTTCACTTTAGCTCCCTCAGCATAAGCTGATCCTAAGAAATACTTGGCAATAGCCCTTCAGACTCCCTGGAAAACCAAACGTTTACCTTTGCTGTCACCCACAGGGCACATCCTCCCAGACAAGGGGCTGAAGCCTGGTCCCTGTGGGGCTGGCTCTGCCCCAACACCAGGAAGGAAAGCACCCAGGAGCATTTGGCGGGGACTCTCTCATCCTTAGCCTTTTCCCTCACTAATGCCTCCTTGGAGGATGCATCCCAACTGCATCCACATGTTCTAGCTGGGAAGCTGGGGGATTTCCTCCTTTCCTCCCTCCCACACTGCATCCCATGCCAAGACTTGATGCTGGGGCACTGGGGACTGGCGGGATGCAAGAGGCAGGCGACACAGTATTTACAGTCTTTGGTCTTGGGGAAGGGAGAGAAAGAAGGGGAAAGGGTGAGGTTTTTCCTTTGCTTTTTGTCCCACTCTGGCCCACGGCAAAGGGTTTTGTCCCCTGGGAGGTGTTGGGAGCACACGGCGCTTTGTGCTGGAGGACGCGGGAAGATGCCACAAAGCAGCAGGGAAGGCAGGGCCACAGGGTGAGTGAGGAGCAAAAAAGATTGGTTCTCTGACGTGGGTTGGGTGAAAGACTACAGGAAAGCAGTCCCTTCTCCTTGCAAAACTCCACCACCCCTCCCCTCCCCAGGAGCTGGGCAGCAGGGGAAGGAGGGCAGCACGCAGGACCCAAGCCCAGTCTCTTCCAGAGCCTAAAAAGACATGCTGAAAACCATGTAAAATCCAGCACTGGGGCCACAGTTAGCTGCCTCCAGCAAGCAGGATCACGTCCGTCTACTGGCTCCGCAGGGCATGTGCTCCCCGGTCCTCCTGCTCGTGGGCTGTGTAGAAGAGGTGGCACTCAGGGTCCCCGCGGATGGTGGGTGCGCCCTGGATCACCTTCCCGTGGATGGGGTCCACGCACCAGCACTCGCCACGCTGCCCATTCACCGACATCTTGCACTGCACAGAGAGGGACAGGGGAGGAATGAGCTGAGGAAATAGGAGGACAAAACCCCACCAGTCCGCAAGTCTAAAGACGGGACTTTCTCCACCGGTTTGGCACTAGTTTGGATCTAGGCAAGACTCAGGGATGCCACTCAGACCCCCCAGGGTCTGTGCTGCACCACCATCGCTGCTCAAGTAGTCCACACTGAGGAACAGACCTCTTCCTCCAGGGACTGTGTCAGGGACAAAGTCAATATTAATGAACCACAAGCACAAGTGTTCTTGAGATGCACAGTTCTCTCTCACCTGTGGATGAAAGCATCCCTGAGGGAAGAGAGATAAGGCAGACTGGAGCCTTGTAAGTTTCTTACCTGTAAACTGGGCTTAACAAACAGAAATGAGAGCAAGACTCCCACGGCCAGAGGTAAACATGTTTCCAAACAGGGTTTCACTCTGTCTCAGAACAGTGGTGACTTGCATCTGGACTTGCATAGTGCTTGGTTTGATTAGAGAGGAGTTTCTTGCCCTGATGATTATCATCTACCCCTCATCTGGGTGTCCTGGTTTAACATATGCACTTTAACTCTGATGTTTATCCCTCTATCCCCAGCAAATACATTGCTGAAATGGGTGTAGTGGGAGACAAAGAGCAGGTCAGCCACTGTGTGCACTCTGTAAAGCTGAATCCAAGTAGTTTTTCACAGCTGGACTAAGGTCAAAATGCAGATTTGTTCATGGAAGAAGTAGCACCAAAAAAGAGGAAGAAAAAGCCTCCCTAGCAGGAGAGTGCATTCCGTCTCTCTCCACCCAAGCACTGGCCCACAGGAGGTGGGAGCAACTGGGAATGCTTTTTGTTGGCATCCACTTGCCAGCAAATGAAAAGCAGCTGATGCTCAGCTCTGGAAACCCTGATGGAGGAAAATGGGCATTGCTTCTTTTGTTTGCCCTTACCCAGGACAGGGTAGCAGGAAGAAGTGAAGTCATTTTGTCTGTCCTCTTTTTGTGCAGCAGTGACCAGTGTGTAACCCACTGCACTCTTCAGTGTAAGCTCCCTCATTTCCCAGGCAGAAGGAGCAGCAGAAACTGTCTTTTCTTTTGTGGCATACAATGCATCGTTGCATTGCCCAGGCTCGTTCCCCAGACATGGTTCATCTCCTCACAGGATCACAGGACATTAGGGGTTAGAAGGGACCTCCTGAGATGATCAAGTCCAATCCCCCCCTGCCTGAGCAGGACCATATAGTCTAGCTCAGGTCACACTAGAATGCATGCAGATGGGTCTTGAAAGTTTCCAGAGAAGGAGACTCCATGACCTCTCTGTGGAGCCTGTTTCAGTGCTCCATGACTCTCACAGTAAAATTCTTCCTCATGTTGAGGTGGAACTTCCTGTGCTGTAGTTTACATCGATTGCCCCTTGTCTTATCACAGGGCACAAGTAAGAAGAGGCTGTCCCTTCCTTCTAGACACCCAGCCCTCAGATATTTATAAGCATTTATTAAATCCCCTCTTGGTCTTCTCTTCTCCAGACTAAAAAGCCTCAGGTCTCTCAGCCTTTCCTCATACAACAGTGCTCCAGTCCCTTCATCATCCTTGTAGCCCTCTGTTGGACTCTCTCAAATAGATCCCTGTCTCTCTTGAACTGGGGAGCCCAAAACTGAATGCAGTATTCCAGGTGCAGTCTCACTAGGACAGAGCAGAGGGAAGGGAAACCTCTCTTGATCTGCTGGACACACTCTTCTTAGTGCACTCCAGGATCCCATTGGCCTTCTTGGCCACAAGGGCACATTGCTGTCCCATGGAGAATTTTTTGTCCGCAAGGACTCCTAGGTCCTTCTCCATGGGGCTGCTCTGCTCAGTCCATTCCTTCCAAGTGTGCTCATGCTGGGGGACCCAGCCAGCCCATGGGGCTCTTCAGGGGAAGGCAGAGGGCAAGAGTCCTAGTGGGAAAGGTTAAAAAGAAGGGACAGAAGGAGATTATATCAGAGCATCCCACTTTTCTTAATGCTCCTGATCAAGCCTGAGAAAGAGGCTTACCCATTAAAACAGGTCTTCTGGGTCCCCCTCCAAAGGTTCCATTGCACATAGCTAGAAGGGTGCTCATATTCAGGTACTAATTCACACATGGCTGTCAGTCAACCCTGGACACACTGATGCTTGCTGCCCAAGAAGTTTTTCCTGCCACTTTCCCCCCATGCCTCAGCCACTGGCACCTACTGATTTTGTATGAATGAGGCCAAGAAGTGAGAATTCAGACATACATTAAATTGAGTTTTTTTAGGTTCCCTCCTGGAACTGCAGGACCCTTTTCAATTTGTGGATGAAAACCAGTGGTTTTCAGGTAAACCTTCCTGACTCCAGGAGAAATGCTTTCTGCTTTGTTTGCAAGACTGGACAGTACTCAGCTCCTCTCCGATTTTCCTCTATAGCAGGACCCATGAAAAGAGACCTGGACAGATAAGAATAAGCATCTCTCATGGGGAAGATCTGAGCTAAACAGATTCTCCATCTTTGGGCTGCCTGCAGACATGCATAGGTGTGGGTCTTACATTTCCACATGCCAGCTCATGGTTGCAGATACATCTGGGTGTTATTAAACCTCTGTCATGTGAGATGTTTGCTGCTCACTCTACACTTCACACCTTGTGTGTGTGACATCAAGGAGACTTTGAGCTCTGCACATCCTCGATGGCTATGCTCCATGGCATGGTGGGGATTCGTGTGGAGCTGAGGGCTGCTGCTGCAAATGCAGTCAGCCACAGGGCTCTGGTTCTGCCTACTTACCTGTTTGAGATTGTACAAGCCATGCTTGTCACAGTTGGGGATGTGGAGGGAGTAGAGGTGCTCCAAGGGACCTCGCTCATCTGGCAGCCTCATAGTGGAGATACGTTCCAGGACTTGATCCAGCTCCTGCTGACAAGGAGTCTGAAAACAAACCAGAAAGCAGAAAACAAAATAAATAAAAAAGTCAGGGCAACAGGAGCATGCAATGTCAACACTTTGGACAATGGAAATACCAGTAGGGATGAACACCTGTGTGTACCTCCTCGTGACACAGGTTTGCCACTGGGTCCCACTGCACACTTCACCTGCAAGCAACCAAAATCATAGCACTGTACATGCCAACATGTGGTAATTCACACAGGGAGACATGCACATATGTCTCCCATATGCCTCACATGGTGAAAAGCCAACTAAATGCTAGGTCACAGGCCCTAGAGAGACACATAGGAGGAGTAGCCTCAGAGATGCTCCCATGGGGCGCATTGGTGATGACAAGTGATGTGAAGTGGGACTAAACTAGAGAGATTAGGTAGGTTTTCGTGAGCATAGACCAGATCCTACACCTGTGATGCAGTTTTGTCCCTTGACTGAAACTCAAAGCATGTGAGACCCCATGGAAGTGGAGAGGAAGCCCTGGGAACAACAGCACCCAGCAAAGTCAGCCTCTGGAGGCACCCCTCTTATTCCATAATAGCCCCAAACCAGGGCTCCCAGCCCAGCCAAAGCAGTCTGGTTGAACCTCATGTGGTCAGAGTCCACACCTCTCTGCCTCTGCAGTTGCTGGGTTTTATTCCGAAAGAGCAGCAGAAGCATGGGAGTTCTCTGGTTGACAACACCTGCATCTTACTCTGATGCTATAGCAGTTCTTTGGAGGGCATGAGGGCTCTCTTTCAAAGCCCCTTTCTGTACCTACATGCCCCCGATATAAATACACTATATGTTTATAGACTATCACGAACCTTTGGGAATGAACTTTCCATCTCCATCCCTTTTTGTTGCCTCGATCAAGCTGCCCACTAGAGGGAAACCACGACCAAGGACTGCAAAGCAGAGACACCGCGGATGGGAAGGAAGACAGGGAGGAGTCCGGGCACTCTCCCTGCAGAGTCACAGTCCCACAGCCCACCCTCGGATGCTCTGAACAACTCACACCCCACCCCTCACCTCAACCTGGAGTGAGGCTGCCCTGCAGCATGCAAGCGTGCAGACATCCTCCTCCTGCCTTCCAAATCCCACTGGGACATGCCTGGCACTTGCTTAGGAACACAGGGTTTGAGAAAGCTGGTCTGTGGGCAAAGGGAATGTTTGCATCTCTGTGGAGATAGGTGTGGAGACAGGAGGACCCCTCTTCTTCAGCTCTGCTGTCAGGGAGTGAAGATGCAATGAAAATAACACCTCTCCAACACACCACAGTTCATCAGATGGTGTGTTCCAGCCCTAGCTCACACCAAAACAAATGTTTGCTTTTCATTTTTTTCTCTCCCCTCTCCCTGTTTTGTGTGGCATTTTTTTGTTTTGTTTTGCGTTTTTGTGAGGGGTTTTTTGTTTGTTTGCTTGTTTTTTCCCCTTAAGATAGCTTGCTGCAGATGTCACCAAAGCTTTTGCACTCAGCATCTTCTTGGCAAGCCCACAGCTGCCTCCATTAGCTCCCCATTCCCCTGCCCTCTCACCCTGCCCGTAGACAGTCGTGACTTCTTGGAGTCCTCATGGTTGTGATGGGGTTTGCCGCCTTTGCCCATCTGCCGCTGCTGCTCGTTCACCTTCTCCCTCATAACTGCCAACTCCTTCATGCCTGTCTTCATGGGCTTCCTCCCGCTGGCTCCGCTCAGGATCCCTGGGGTGCCATCCACGTGGTTCTCAGCAAGGATACTCTCGGACCGGTCATCGCCGTTATCTGGAGAAGAGAGGGAAGGCAAGGCAAGGGTCAGGCTCAGCCTGGTGCTCTCTCACATGTTCACTTCATCCTGGATCGCCTTCAAGCATGGCTGGCTGCCAAGCCATAAAGTCTTTGCATGCAAAACATTTAAATTGTGTTAGCCCTTTCATCTGAAAGGTGAGAATAGAACTTTTCATCCTGGAGTTACCACCACGCTAAAAGACAGTTTAGACACCAGGGGAAATCACTGATGGAGAAGTTTCTTCTGGTTTTTCTTTGATCTTCTAAATCACTTCCCAAAGAATGTGATTTTCCCATCAGAAGTCCAGTTGGGTTAGGGATGCCAAATGCACTTTGATTCCAGAACTTAAAACTGCAGTGATTAGTAACAATACCTTGAGTCCGTCTATCAACTCCCAGAGTATCTCCAGGAAAACTTACACAATATTAATGTGCTAAAATAAATTCTCAGGCCTGCTTTCAAAACTATCCTGCCTCTGCTTTCCAGCCACCCTAACTGCCCTCAGAGATCCTGCCACTTCAGTGGCTGCCCTTCCCATATTGTCTGTTGCATCATTTGTTACAGTGCATTACCCATCTAGCTTATACCTTGCTTCTTCACTGGGTCACTTCTGCTCACCGTGGAACAGCCCCAAGCGTCCTGGGCCCAACTCTGCCACGGCTACAGCTAATTCAGTCATTTCAAAATCAGTTAGCAGAACTCTATGATAAATGTTGGATTTTTTCCACCTCCTCTGTTCTTTGCTTTGTGCATTTTCCCAGTTCACCAGGTGCCATTTCTGAGAGCAGTCCTTGCCAAGGTAAGGCACAATGATGGTCACAATGCTGCAGGCACCAGTCCCTTGGACTTTGCGGTAGCCATAAGAACAGATCTCAATTCCTCCTGCTTGCCCCAGAAGCCCCGAAGGTAACAGCTGACCCCTCCTTGGTGCCTAGTCTGATCTGGCTGAGCAAGCACATCTAACTGTGTAGCTGAATCTAACACTGAAGCCGCACCTGCTTTAAAGTGGGGCTTGGACCAAGACCTTCAGAGGTCTTTCCCAGCCCAAACTATGCTTCAGCCGTTCACCACAATAACCCAGGTTAAGTAGTTCCACAGGTTCCACACCAGCGACAGAACAGGTCATTCTGGCCCTATGGTGGTGACAAACATGAAGTGATTTTTAGCATATGCCAACATCAACATTCTCTCCACAGTGCTCTCTATGAGCACTTTGGAACACAGGTTTTTATACAGAAGTAAAAAAACCACATCAAACTGTGCATGACAAGAGGGCAAGCAATGCTTTAGCTGATTTAACAATGCTTAATTCATGGATTTTTCCTGCTTCTTTGAAGACCAAGCATGGTGAGCATTTAAGTATTTTAACATTGTCTTTTTTTTTTTTTTTTTTTTTTTTTAGAAGCTGTATCATGAGGTTTTGTCAGGGCATAGCTCTACTGTCATGACAGAGAGTGAAAAATGATAATAGCAAGTGTTTTATTTCCACCATGGCTTTCTAAGATCTTTTCAGGTGTTACGACCCCTGATCATACAGGAGAAACTATAAGAAGAGTTTTATCTGAACTCACTCAGCAGACACACAGCTGCCTGCAGACTGATGGAAAGAGAACAACCCAAGTGGACTGAATCAAAGAGCTACACTCCAGCCCAGCCACCCACAACAGAAGACCAGCAGTTGCTTGGGGACACGTGTCAGAAGGCTCATTCCCAATCTGGACCACAGACCAGCAGTAAAGGCAGGTTCATGGCTGAAGACTGCATCTGACCCACAGGGTTTAAAAGCCTTCAACAGACCTATTCCTCTATGGATCTGTTTAGACCTTTTTGAACTTCCTCACCATTTTGGCTCACATCTCCCAATTTACCAGAAATACTAAAAGCGTTTGGTCTGCAGGTTTTTAGGTGCTTAGGTAGCAACTGAAAAGCAAATACAGGGCAAACTCAATCTGGCAAAGTCCATGACTTTCCTCAATGCTGGTTCCAGATGAGAATTGGGACTAGGTTTGATAGCCAGATGGGCGAGCTCAAAGTCTGGGCTGCTGCCTGGCAACTGTCATCTGGCATTCATCCTAGGAGCTGGACAAGGAATATTTTGAGCAGGAATCTTCTGTTTATACACCAGTCTCCCCGTTAATTAGAAACACATAGTGAGAAGAGAGAAGGCCATGAGGCAGTCCTTCAGACAGGATCAAACGAAAAAGCACTGGGCAAGAGACGGGCAAGGCTGGCCAAGTTCTGATCTTCAGCAAGCTGCTTAGGAGGGCTTTAGCCTTCTGACATATTTTGTGCTCCTCTGCTTGGTGTCACACTAGGCCATCACCAAGAGCAGAAGAACAAAGACAGCAGCAGGGCAGCATCTCGGACACATTGCAGTCCTCTGCTTCATTCAGGAAACTGATGGTGCAAACTGACAGTAAACTGGAAGCCTTCCCCCATCAATTCTTGCTCCTTCCTGCCTCCAACTAAAATATATAGACATCTGCCCAAATAAGCAGTGCACGAGTAAATGAAGGCAAGCTGGTAAGCCTCCTGTCGGCTGATTCATTCACAAAACCTGCTTCTGATAATATTTTTGCTCATTTTTCTCACTTTCCAATGCTAACAAATACCAGCCCAAAGAAAACTGCCGATGGGAGCAGAGTGTGCAAGCCCATGTGCCTGAACACACCCAGTGACAGGAGAGATTGGTCTTGGCTCTCCAGGCACCATAACAAGAGCAAGCCTGGAGCACAGGAAGGTCTAGCTGCTATTAACTGAAAGGTGTCCTGTCCAACCCAGCCACAGTGAGCCACACCTTCAGCCTGCTGCTAAGCTAGACTGATCCACCTGAGTGTCCCTTCACAGTTTTTCCCTATCCCAAATCTAGTGCTGCTCTTAGGAGGAGCTCTACTGACTTAGGGCTTGCAAGTATGTCTCAATCACTGGAAAAGGGAGATAGGACAGAAGAGGTTGGCCATATGTGAAAAGCACTGGCATTTCCTTCATGGACAACCTCCATGCCCAGGAGAAAGCTGAGGATCAGGTGTGATGGACTTTTCAAAAAGCAAATGGGCCAGGTAGCAATGATGAGAGCAGAGACATCAAGACTCAAGGCCAAGAGAATAGAGAGTAAACCACAAGCCAAATAACACCTCTTGTAGAATCATAGAATCATAGAACGGTAAGGTTGGAAGGGACCTCAAGGATCATCTAGTTCCAACCCCCTGCCATAGGCAGGGACACCTCCCACTAGTACAGGTCACTCAAGGCCTCATCCAACCTGGCCTTGAACACCTCCAGGGAGGGAGCATCCACAACCTCCCTGGGCAACCTGTTCCAGTGCCTCACCACCCTCACTGTAAAGAACTTCCTCCTAATATCCTGTCTAAATCTCCCCTCTGCCAGTTTAAACCCGTAATAGCCAGTTTAAACCCATTTATAGCCAGATAATGCTTTTTAATGCTGTTCCAAAGCAGCAAGTTGTGCATGTTTGCTTATAACTACCCATGAATCAATTAAGTTATCCACCAAGCCTACTGGCATAGGATGGACAGGCATGCAATTGCCTCAGATACACAACTCTAATGCTCCTTGTCATCCTGGAAAATGCCCTTTTCAATGACCAATTTCAATTTATATCAAATGCCTCTGTGAACAGCATGGTGCCAAACTCCAAAACAATTATGTTTTATAGTTCTTCCATTTTCTTATGGCATGTGGAAAACATCTCCTGTGATATTTTGGATCAAAAGGTAGGGAGGTTTGTGTAGGGTGGGACAAGCATGGCAGGAATCAAAGCAGATAGCTGAAGTTCTGCACACTGCTGTGGAATCCATGAAACACCTCTCTCTATGCCAAGAAAATGATTTCTTTATGGTCCTTTTCAAGGAAAATTCTCATTGCCATTAATGGGGCAAGGACTTGGCTGAGGTGAAAAGCACATTTAAATGGCCATCAGCTAAAGTCCGTAGGGGAGCTGCACAGTCTCGCCAACATTTTGAAAAGTAGCTACCAATTTCCAGTGCTGGAATTCTGGGGAATCTGATTTGAGATGTCTAGACACCTTCACTGAGACAGCTGAGAAACACAGGGCTTAAAGACAACCTGCTGCTTCCAGAGTTACAACAAATAAAAGTGACACACACAAAAAGGTTGTTGCCTGGAGTTAAAAATACATCTTTATCCCTCTGAAGAGCCCTGAAGCATATCTGGGTTGAGGGACAGGATCAAGCCACCGGCACTCACTTTGTGAGAGAGAGCCAGCCTGTATCACAGGGAGCATGCACCATGCCAAGGACCACAGCCACCCTCTCCAGTGTTGCTCTTTCTCTGCATTTGTTTTCCTTTGACGACAGCTTTCCCAGAGGGTTTCACATGCATTTGCTTATCTGCCTGGATATTTGCATAGCACTTACCTAATGATTAAGGTCTCAGACCCATAGAAAGTTTCACCCAAGTGGCCCTCAACACCCTGCCTAGCGCCCTGCTAGCCTTAAGTCCTGGCTGTGTCTTAGGCTGAATGGGACTTCTATCTCCCTTTCACAGCAACTGCAGTCTCCAATGGCCAGCACTTTCTCTCTGATGTCATCAAAGCACTTTGCAGTTCATTAATTACCCTGGAGAGAGAAGTATTCATCCTAGGTTGCACTTGGTAAAAAACAAAGGCATGAAAGATTTGAGAGCATTGCCCAAAGCCATGCAAGCAATCAATGAGCAAACCCAGGAGCCTGCACTCCCGCCCTCGCACCACATTGTGCACGGCAGCAAATGCACTCAGGGCTTCAGGAATGCAGCATCCAGACAACTTTTCATCCTGAGCAGTGTTGTCTGTCTCATGTGGCTTCTCTTCTTTTTTCCCCTCCAACACTTTTAGCCTTTTGTGGCTGTAAGTTCTACTATTTCAGAATAATTTAAGTGCCTATTCCAGGTTCTGCTTGCCGCTTTTTATCTCAACAAGTGGAGCTGCCTGTAGTGAGCTGCCAAAAACCCAGCACTTGTCCTCCTTTGCAGCCTGAGAGGAGATAGCGCCTTTAAACCTGACCTTTAACATACACAACAGCCATGATCAGAGAATTACTTGCATAAAGGTGGGGAAGGAGCAAGCAAACCCCAACTGCAGCCCTGGTGACCTCTGCCTCATGAGTCTGCAAAGCATTTCTAGGAATGCCCTGGGCAAAGGTTCCTGGGCAATGGCTCTAGTGTGAGTTTGTTGACCTGGAGCTCAGATACCTCAGAAAATGTTTTTTCAGCAGGGATTATACCAGCACAGCATTTTCCTCACTGCAGAAGCTCCCAAGAACAAAGCGCACCCTGACCCCCGCCGGCGGCCCTCTGACCCATCCTATATCAAAAACGACCCAAGGTTTGCTGAGTATCACTACCAAACTGCAAAGCACTGAGCCATGGCACAGCATCCATCGGTGCTCAGCTGGTGGCAGAGGGGAAAGGCAGGGGCAGCGGTAAGTGGTCTGGCCCCAGGCATATTGGAGCCAGACTGGATCCAGGCCTCTGGGGGCAGAGGCAAACCAAAGAATTTGCCAAAGTTTCACCCAACTTCACACAGAAAGGGAGGAAAAAGGTGTGTCTGGGAAATGCCACAGACAGAGCATGAGCAATGGGTTGTGTTGGAAAGGGGACAATGGGAAGAGGAAGGATGCAGAAGGCATCCAGAGTAGAGAAGCCCCTGTCCCAGCACACCCCTCACAGAGGCCAACTGCAAGTGATATGGGAAGGAGCAAAAGGACACAGTTAAAAAACAATACCTCCCTACCTCTCCTTGCTGGGAACCAGCAGTTCAGGAGTGCATCTAGACTGGGTTTAATAGCCACTGACAAGCCCAAGAGATCTCTTTCTAGATTCAACTCCTGGTTACGATTGGATACCTCTTCCTGGCTCCCTCTCTCCAGCCAGCAGCATGTTCTCCTTAGCCTTATCCTGTTCTGCACAGATGAGGATGTTTGAGCCCTTAATTTGATTACAGACACAGCCTGGGGCTGCCTATGCTCCCCAGCTTTTGAAAGGGCTGGCAGGAAGGTTGGTCTCCCAAATCTCTCAGATCCATGTACTCCTATGAGATCAGCTTGGAGCATCTCTTCATCTGCCAAGGAGCTCCTCAGGGTGAGTTTCCAGGACTCTCTGCCTGTCTGTCCTCCCCAGGGTCATGTCGGCTTGCTCAGCAACAGTGAGGCAACTCAGCCAAATAATTCTTGCATCGGTGTCCAAAAGCTTGTTTTAATCCTGTGATAAGCTGTCCACAAAGCACTCTTAAGATCCCCTGGGGCTGACAGTCCTCGGGCTCTGCAAACACCCTCTACTCTTGAGATCTTTTCAGTCCACGTCTACTAACAGGGAGAGCAGGACTGATGAGGGAACGGCATGTTCTGGCTACGGGTTGCTTAGCAAGGTCCTCTCCCTGCCCTGAGCAGCTAGCACCAAGGGGTGATCCAAGGGGCACCCAGTGCCTTCCTTTGGCTCAGGCATCCTGCAGGAAATGCTTTATGCTCCTCCAAAGTGCTGGGGACATTGACTGGAGCAGTGTGGCTTTCAGCAGCCTGCTTTGCTCTCTTTTCTCTGCCTGTTCTCTGGTGGCTAGCAAGAGCAACTTTCCTGCTCCATCCACCTATGCTCAGAGCCAGGGAAAAAAAAAAAAAAGCAAACTTCCCTTATAGTCCACCTGTGCCTCATCATACAGAAACTCCCCTGGCACCCTGCAGAAAGAAGTGAAAGAAGTGAAGTGATACTGAAATGGAGCTGATGTCAGATGAGGGAAGAAGAGGGACTAAGATGTCCCTTCTCCAGGGCTTTATTTCAAGCAGTTTACAAATAATAATTTTTTTAAATTTTTTTTTTAAAAAAACAAATCACCAAAACACTACCAAAAATATGTTTGTAGACTGGTTTCCCAAGGACACAGAACTTGTGCAATAAACCAGCCTGCCTCTACGTTTCTGCACATGTATGTGTTTGCATGACTGCCTGTCTGCCTATTAGCCCTCCTCCCCCCCTCCACTTCCCAACCTATCTACAAACACGTCAGCAAATGCCAACTACATCTCAAACACAAACACAATTCTCAAAAATAGTAGTTTCCTCCATTCCATAGAAATGTGTGGCCAGGCTGAAGAGATAAAATAGCAGCATTTGTTTTTTAGACTAATGGGCTGTGTAGCACATCACCAGTCCACTCTGTGTGAGCCTTGAGAGCACAAACCACCCCTGTGGAAAGCCTGATCCAACCCTGCTCCTGCCAACAGCAAGCCTGCAAGTGTTGTTTGCAACATCCTGTTCCCTCCTGCACCAGCCGTTCACCGCGTGCCAAGAACGATAAGGGAAATCACTGTTCAGGGCCCTGAAAAATGCAGAGGAACGATACAAGTCCCTTCATTTACACAACTTCCACTTGCAGTCCTGCTTTACTTTCACCTACTTCTTCTGCAGCATGCAGTTACAGCAGTGACTCTCCAGATTCACCCAAAAGCTGAGGCTGAGGAGCCAGAGGGTCTCAACTCACGACTGATGAGAGTGGTTTTGCAAAGGTGCTTAACTTCAACAAGGGCAAAGGCAGTTTGCTCAGGAGAAAGACCTTAACGTGTTAGGAAGGTTTTGCTGAGTGAAGCTCTCCAAGCTCACTGCTGCCATAAAAGCATTCCCCTTGTTAGCGAAGCATATCTCTGCCCTTTCAACACACTTCTCCGATTAGTGTTCTGCAAAGCTGCAA
Source organism: Eubucco bourcierii (assembly GCA_013396675.1). Classification (NCBI taxonomy): domain Eukaryota; kingdom Metazoa; phylum Chordata; class Aves; order Piciformes; family Ramphastidae; genus Eubucco; species Eubucco bourcierii. The sequence goes on from VWZE01013176.1 coordinate 75,638, forward strand.
CCTTCCCAGCAGAACCAAATGAATTAACTTCCAAGCTTAAATTAATTGTGCTGCAGCTTCCTGATTTGACCTTGACCCCATGTGTAGAATCCCCAGAGTAGCTGCTACTTAGTCATTAGAGCCTTCTGCTTGAATGAAATGAGCTGATAACCTTACCATAAGACTAAACACCTGCTCTCCCTCCCTGGCCACTCCATGCATCCATGCACCAGACTCCTAGTATAAGCTTGCCTCCTAAATTCTCAGTTCCTATGAATTTCCATCATGACACGACACTGCAAAACCACCTCAGTCATTTCCTAAAGGTTTTACTGCAGTGCTTGAATTACCTTTATTTGTCCAGTTTTAGGACACACAGGCTCATCTCTGACTCCAAATCTAAGCCTACTGGGGCTGCTGCATCCCACAGTCCAGACTACATGAGCACAGAGGAGTTTTCCTTACTGCAGCCTCTGTGAGGCTGCCTGCATGTTAATTATTATCAGAGCTCTGTTAGGCACCAAGATGCTGCACCACTCATCCCTGCAGGACAGCTGCAGGAGCTAGCAGAGCTACAGGAGCAGTAAATCTCACCAAGGCTGATACCCAGGTATGACACTCTGCAGCCCACCAGAAAAGGCTGATGAAAGATTGATGATCTGATGGACACCATCATAAACAGGAAACTCTCCTCCAACCTCACATTAAACTTTTCTACCTCCCTCAAACATTTTGGGGAAAAGCAGAATACACAGGTCCCGTTCAGACTTTTCTCCTGTTTTAAGATAATTACAATTCTAGGTGCAGGCAGTGATGAGTAAATGCCAAGTTAACTGCAGACGGACTGTTAAAAATCAATCTGAACCTGCACCAAGGAAAGACATGCTACTGGAGAAAGTGCTCACATCTGCCCATCAAGATCAAAGTGTCTCTACTGCAAGGAGAGGTTGCTGAGGGAAATTTTATGCTCTTTATCATACAAGAAGCTAGAGTAGATCGTCTAGGGGTTGTTTCTGGCAATGTCCTCTGCCTGTTTTGTCTCTTCAAGAATGACTTAGCCCACCAGGAAGATGTCCTCTGGCTCCATAAGCCCAGCTGTGCCCTTTGGTACCTGTTTGCAACCCTCATCAAGATCAACAGTTGGTGAGAAAGCAGGTCTGGACAGGGCATGACCAGAGAAGCCTATAGCAGAGCACTTCAGCATGACTTCTGAGAAAGCTCACGCAAAGCAGTCAAAAGTCTAACCTTCTACCCTGCAAAAATGTGGGAAAGCTTCAAAATTAAGAAGGAAAAACAAACAAACAAACAAAAACTTTTAAACCACAAAAGAACAGAGCAACGCCCCACTCCATGTGTCCAAGAGCTGTCTCTTGCCTATCTCTGGTATTGCTCCATTCCCTTCTCAGCCACATTGGCTTCTTTGGTTATGGTTACTGCATGCAAATGGAATTAACTTCAGGCATTTGTATTGCTAGTTTTCAAATAACATCTCCCTTTTCCAGAGTCAATTTTCCAGACAGCAATTCTGGCCAGGGCTCCCCTCACCACTCACCCAAATTTCATTGCATGTTTCCTCAAAGTCTGCCTTATCCAAAATGCACTATTATTACAGTACATCCTTCCTAGCCTCTCCTCAAAAACCCTACCAGAGCCCAACAGCAGTAAATGCCAGTGCCACCTGAAGGTCTGCTGGACCTGCTGCCCCCATGCAGGCGCTTAGCCAGGCACAAGTCCTGAAAGCCAACCTTATATCTGCTTTTCACCCAGCAATCTGCAGTCCCCAGAGACAAGGCACAAGTGCATCCAAATAAAACCAGAGCACTGAATTGCAGTTGTAAATTGCAAAATACTGTAAAATGCAGTATCTGCTGCAATTCAGTTGTGAGTCACTTCTGGCCTCCAGCATCTCCCAGATGCCTCCAGCACTCACTGACATTACCATTTCCTCTTCATGGGAGTACCAAGTTGCCTACATTCAAGCATCTACTTGAGCTGCTCATAGATTGTGGTTTTCCTCGCTTGATGTTCAAGCTAAACAACATCTTAATTATTTCAGACTACATCAAAATACTTTATTATTCATCTCTTCTTGGGACAATAATTCACTTGGTTTTGCAGTCACTTTGCTGGATTTCATTAACCCATGTTTTATCCTTCTCCTGGGTAAGGGAGGAGCTGAATTTGAACCCTCACGTTAGACTACATCATGAGATGGAGTCTTGTATGTGTATTTATTATGCATATTTACTATTTATCCTTGTGCATTCACTGAAATAAGGCAGCTGCCACTCTCTAGGCAGGAAGCCTTTACAGATGTAACACTGCTACTGAAAGAAAGAGGAGTTTTACCCACAGTAAGACTTGCAGGATGGCATGCATGTACATGCAGTAGTGCCATGAAGGGTTCAGACTCAAGGACAGGCTACCAGAAGGCAGCAATTTACTGCAGACTGTGTAATCACTAATAACTGTTGCAGAAAACAGCCATGCACAATGCAAGTAATGCAAGTTACTTTTATGGTCCTTCAGTGACCTTCAACCTCTACAGCCTACAGCAGGGCCAGATCAATGCCACTTGGCCTTCAGAAGAGGGGGTTTCCTCCCATGCAGGTGGGAGGGCAGCATTACGAGGCAGCCCACTGCTTCACTGTGCTGTCACTGCTTTGGTCTCTTGCCTTTATAGAAAAAAAGGGGCTGGAGTATTTTGTTTGCAAACCACTCTGTATTTTGGGCCACCCATGAAGTTGCCCAAGCTCCCACCTCAGAAGTATGCAGACTCCCGCTGAGCGAAAGGCAGGAAGAGAGTCATAAAACTGTGGTAAAGGAAGGGAGCAAAGAAAGGGGAATATCAGTCAGCTGCATTCCCAACGAGGCACTGCAAAGCTTAAAAAACAGACCACCACAAAACACAAGTGTGTTGGAGACAGACGTGATAAGCCAGCTGAACGGCTGCAAGCAAAGCTGAGATGTGCAGCAGTCACCTTTCTACTTAAACAGCTCCAGAAAGCACTAAATGTGCATCCAGCCAACATAACTCAGCACTGAGCTCCCTGGTATCTTTGCTGTGCACCTGATCTACACAACACCTGGGTAGGCACAATCCCAAGCACAAATACAGGCTGGGTGGTGAATGGCTGGAGAGCAGCCCTGAGGAAAAGGACCTTGGAGTCTGGGTTGATGAAAAGCTCAACATGAGCCAGCAGTGTGCACATGCAGCCCAGACAGCCAACCGAGTCCTAGGCTGCATCAAGAGCAGCGTGGCCAGCAGGGCAAGGGAGGGGATTCTGCCCCTTTAC
>VWZE01013176.1:78929-106049 GCA_013396675.1 Eubucco bourcierii
CAGCCTGGAGAAGAGGAGGCTTCGAGGGGACCTGATAGTAGCCTTCCAGTATCTGAAGGGGGCCTACAGGAAGGCTGGGGAAGGATTATTTACAAGGTCCTGCAATGACAGGACAAGGGGCAATGGGCTTAAACTGGCAGAGGGGAGATTTAGACTAGATGTTAGGAGGAAGTTGTTTCCAGTGAGGGTGGTGAGGCACTGGAACAGGTTGCCCAGGGAGGTTGTGGATGCTCCCTCCCTGGATGTGTTCAAGGCCAGATTGGATGAGGCCTTGAGTAACCTGTACTAGTGGGAGGTGTCCCTGCCTATGGCAGGGGGTTGGAACTAGATGATCCTTGAGGTCCCTTCCAACCTTACCATTCTATGATTCTATGAACACCCTAGTAGGAGAATGTGGCTACCACCTAAAGGCTTGAAGATGTCCAGGCTTGTGGCAGTTCTTTAAAGGGTCAAGAGCTGCTGGTATGTGCTAGTGGGATGGTCCTCAAGTTAAAGCAAACCATCCATGCCTGTTAACAAGCCAAGTAGCTAAAAAACAGATTCTGCATGAAAATGCCAGGGGATCCTCTGGCTTCAAGGGCTGGTGTTCACATGGACCTCACCCCAAAACACTGGACAGCTTTAGCTGGCTTGTAGCATACCGCCCAGGCGAGTCTCCAGAGCCAAAACCAGCTGGCTGCTCTGCAGCAAGCATCACTCATGCCGTATGTTGCAGGTGTTGCACAGTGTGTGAATGACAGGTTTTTGCTGCCCTTTACACGTCTTGTTACAGGAAAAAGCATCTCACTGCATTCTGCTGCATTTTCGAAGCCCCAGATTTGCAGAACAAAACGTGTCAGTCATTTAAGGGCATGTAAGTCCCCAGGTCTATGGTCTGGGGAAGAAGCACATCAAGGGGGCCACTGTAATCTCCCAGGAGCATTAAGATGTGAGGCTGTCATTAGAAGAACTGTCCTGAAGTGAGTGCTATAGTTAACCCACTCTTACTGTTCTCAGACCAAAGCTGAAAAGCATTGTAACTGCAGTCATCCTAGGGGCAAGAGGGAGAGAGCAGAGGAGACCGCAGGGAAACACCTTCCCCAAACACCCACATACCCTCTGAGGGCTTTCATCAGCCCTTGGAAAGAAAACGCTGCTGCATCATTCCTGTTGGGAAGCAATGGGCACATGCACTTACCTCCATCACACTTTGTCCATAAAACTCCATTTCATTAGATGCTGCCACACCTATCAGTGCTTTAAGGCAAGTACATCTGGCTTAATTGAGCACTTTATTGCTGCTTTATCGCCATTTTTTGAACAAGCCTCAGGGAGAGAGTTTTCTGCATTTTGGATTTGGTTTTTTATTCTTTCTTCCTTTCCGAATTTTCCCACTGAAACCTCACCTGATGCAGGAATACTAACCCCTGTGGCAGTTGCTCACATGCTGGGGGCTGCTTTTAGTAAAGTCTCCTCTCTAGACAATGAACCTCATCCTAAATATTCTGGTTCATGTGCTCCAAAGCTGAAGCACTTCAACATACCAATCCTTCCCTCCCACTCTCCCTCTGTCCTCTTGGAAAAAAATCAGTTACTGGCGGAAGGTGTTGCAGTACATGCCAGGAAGAAAAGAAAGAAAAGAAAAAGGATCTTGCTGCCCCTGCAGTCTCTGAAACTTTGCCTCTGCCAAGTTACAACAAACAGGAAAAGTAGAATCAAAACACAGTCCCCACGTCCCCCTCCATCCACCCAGCGAAGGCTCCACTAGTGCCAGCTACTGCTCACAAACAATTATGCTGCTAGCCTCTTCTGGCACATCCTTCCAGGTGGCCTGAACGGCAGAAAAGCCCAGCTCAGGAAGCCTGCATCAGATGCATAGGGTGGTTGAAATCCCTTTCAGGAAGTGCAAAGGTCCTTCACACTCCCACACAGAGGAAAGGCTACCTGCAAGTCGGTTTGCCAGCCCCTATATTGGAAGATGCCTGTGTTCCCCTGTGAAAGAAGCTAGGCACACAGTAGCTGGGAACAGAGAGACGTACTGGCTGCAAAGTTGGCAGTTTTCCCACTAAGCCATCCCAAGTGCTTTTTAGCCAGTGGGAGAACAACAGAATTGGTCCCTCTTGTAGGAAGGAGTTCAGAAACCATTTCTAGGCTGCAGCATCCTCTCAGGGACCCATGCCCAGCATCTTTTCACAGCTTTTAGGCCATGATCTGACAACAGCAGCATCTCTGAAGCCTATCATTAAGATACTGCTCCAAATAGTATTTCTCTCACTGCAGACTAAGGCTGGGACCACTCAGCAGGCTACCTGGCTTTCACCAAGTACCATATGCACAGCAGATGCATTACACTATCTGATGCTAACACAGGATGTAACCAATGCATGCAGACCAGGAGCTTTATACCTGCTAAAAGCAGGACAACCTGCTGAAACCACAACTACTGCAGCTACAGGATAAGTAGATGACCACCTCCACTGGTCTTCTCCTCAATTGTGCTGCCCTGATCAGCTACTTCTTCCCCTAACTCTAACCCTCACCCACAAGGGAGTTCTATTCAGCCATAGTCTTGTAAGCTACTGCTTTCAACTCTTCTGATGGAAGCAGACGTCGATGTCCTGCCTGTCCCTCTTCCTATGAGAGTAAGATATTCAAAGCACTGTCAGTTTTCCCAATACTGTGTTCCAGTTTGATTTCATGCTGCAGTGCTGAGTCCAACCATCTTTTATCCCTGCTGCCTAGTATCTTTTCTTAGATGTCCAAATACAAAAGCCACCCTTGAAGCGAGCAAAAAGCAAGGCGTACTAGCAGCAGCTGAATGAGCTACCCTGGTCCTTTCTGCCACAGTCCAACAAGACTTCAAGCCCAGGAGAAAAAACATCTCAATAGTGAAGTGAAAGAGGGTCAAAATGTAATTAAGCTCTGCACTCCCTATCCCAAACTGTTAGTGGGTGTTGCTGTGGGTTTGAGTGTTACTCAGGCACTCATTTCACGAGAGAGGGAAATGGTCCTGTTTTTAATAAGATAAGCTCTTCCGAATTCCTCGAGAGGAAGGCAGTAAGCAAATTAAGAGTTTCTAAACCTCTTCCTGTCCCCTTCTCTTCCTCCAGCAAGACATCTTCCCTATTAAAAAAAAATCCCTCTTTTTGCTTTCAACTGAACACAGATGGGCTCTACCAAAGGAAAGACAATCCAAGTCATCCTCACAAGGACACCCCATCTTCCATTATTAGGGAAAGCAGAGAATTTAGATACTGCAGTACATAAAAGCAAAACTTGTAACTGGAGCCTCTGACTGTGTGTGCTTTGCTCAGGATCCATGCACCTCAGGAGCTGAGTATGGCTTATGTACAACCCACATCAAACACCCCTCAACTGAGAGCCATGGAGAGGGGGCAGCGTAGAAAATCTGCAGTGACATCTGCCAGTGAAAGAAAGAATGGGATGTGGCAGCTCCTTGTGCAGAAACTAAATCAGTCATGAGTCCAAAACATATGCTGACCATGATGCAGAGGCTCCCACCTCCCAGATCCCAGAGGGGTCTCACCACGTAACTTTTCTTCATGTCTCCCTGCCAAGGCACTGCTGCACTCTTGCAGCATCAGCTGTGATCTTCATGAGCCACCAGCAGCTACAGTTGTGGTCAGCAACAGATGATAGGAGGAAAATAAGGACTGATCTTTCCCTTTGCTTCTGGAACTCAATGGTGTAGGAATTTTCAAAGCCAGAGGCTCCACACAGATCTTCATATTTCATAGCCAGCCATCCCTCTGAATTTCTGTACTTTCTTTTAGAAACCATTTATATCAAGGACATTTCCAACTTTCTACGCAAATTACTTTCATGGTTTAATTCTGTGCCCTGCTCCCCCAGATATGTTGTTTGATCTTTTCATAGGATGCCAGATAAAACTAAAAAATTCCTCATTCCTCCCCCTATGCAATATTTTAGACCTCTCTGTCCCAGCCCACAGGGACAAGTCAGCAGAAAGATCTAAACACCAAAGTGCAGGTCTTCATACTCTGTTGAAATAGATTCTTAATCAAAGGGTGACCAGAAAGCAACGTGCACCTGCTGTGTGCCACGCACGCCTCTATCACGCTTCTGAAATCAGCTGCAGCCCTCATGACAGGCTGGAAGCCAGGACACCTCTTCTTTAAAGAGAAAGAAAAATGTCCGGCCTTTTCACAAATACAGAAGGCCTTGGCACAAGCTGAGGGCACAGGAACAAAGCCAAAGCACGTGGAAAACAGCAGCAGCAGTTCTTAACTGCTGCCTGTCTAACTGGAGAGCCAGGACGCCACCCCAGAGCAAGGGATTCACTGCAAGCTCCTGACAGGCTGCACGAGGTGCCCCAACACAGGGAGAGATACCCCCCAGATGCCACCCCTGTTGCTGCCTCAACAGCCCCAGCCCACCAGCACTCACTGTTGTCACATGCTGCTCTTCCTCAAAAGCCTGTGAAGGGTGTTGGCTGAGCCCCAATGAAAGCACCTTCTAATGGGATTTTTCAGGTTTCAAGGATATCAATGTCTAGCGCAGGCTGATGTAATTAAAAAGACATCCAACAGACAATCTGGCTTTGATTAACTGGCTATTTAACTCTGAACATTACAAGGCCTACTCTAAAACTCCACAGCAAAACACTTGCTTTTTGGTAATTGTTTTCTCCCTCACCCCGTTCCTGCTTCTCACAAAGTCCAGCCATGGCCACTCTAACACTGCTGCCTCAGTCTCACCATGCTTTGCCTTGCTAAATAAACCATGATGGTGTCATAAGCTGGAAGGCTTGCTGAGGGTTAAAACTGTGTTGCTCTTGGCAAACAGATAAACCAAATTTTCACTGAACCAGCCTCAGGATGGAGAGCCACATGCACTTGCAATCATTACACTTGCATCTGAATCTTCCTATTGAATACCAGAATAAGAAAATCCTTGGGCTCCTCTCACTTCTGGTGGCTTCACTGTGTCGGTCACTGCACTGCCACAGATCTGTTCGTCATCAAGTTCTCCCAAACCAGAGACATTTCTAAAGCTGCAAGATGAGTTACAAACTCTTTTCACTACAACCCCCTCACACATCACTTAGAAAGTGTCTGTAGAAACAGTAAATGGGTAGTCCTGGAAGAAAGAGTTTGTAGTAAGCAGTGGAGGGTTATTGGTGACATTTAACACCTCACAAGAGCAGTAATGCAAATTCTGCAGAGGAAGACCATTCAAAGACAGGATTTGTTACAGCAGCCAAGACAACAAAATTGCAGGACCAGTTTCACTGGAAGCAGGCTGGGTCCTCATCCCAGCAGAGGAGGACTCGTGCAGTTGGGTGAGTGAGCCCTGTGAAGTTTGTCAGAGAGTCTTATCATGCAACAGCCCAGCATGCAGAGAACAAAAGATCAGTTGAGTTTTTAACTGTAATTGCTGTTTCCATACACAGCCCAAACTGCATAATGCACTGTGCAGGCCATTTCATCTAGACATGCCAAGAGAATTATCAAAATAGTTCCACTGTCTCTGCACAAAATATCACCAGAGGTATGTCTTGCCCTTTCTTTGAAGTAGGAAGCTCCTCCACTTCCAGACTATTACAAAGAATAAAATGCATCCAGCACCTTCAGACCTCCCCAGCAAAGCTGTATAACCCCTGCTCCAAATGCCCTCCCAGCAGCATAGGAGATGCATGGAAAGACTAGAGATCAGGGTAGCAGGACTGCACCTCTTTTGAGGTCTGTGGAATACTATGTAAACTGATGGGTGAGCATAAACATTTGAGGGAAGTGTAAGAAAAGAGGAGACTGTAGACTGCTAATCAATAACAAAAAGCAAAAGTGAAGAAAAACTATAAAGAAAATTCCCCACACGCTTCTTAATCATTCCTAAAAATGCAACTGTAATGGAGTGATACAGAAGAAAGTAAGATAAAGTTGCCAGATAAAATAGCAGAAGGAAAAAACGTCATCAGGGAAAATGATATGTCACCTGTAGTTAAGTATGTGAAGACCAAAAAGGAGTTACTGACACTTGCAAACACTCAGCTGTTACTGAGATGAAGACTATTTACTGGGTGAGACAAACATGGACAATCCAAATAACTGGCCACTGGCAGAGTTTACAAAAGCATTGTTATAGCATCTCCTGTGGTGAGTGATTCTAAATTCAAAACAATGTTGGTTTGTAGCATTCTAGTCAAAACAACAGCTCACACAGTAAAAATCTGTTGTCTGAATTAGACTAGGTATCAGGCTTCAGGACGGAACACCATCCTTCTGGCCTTACAGCTGTGAAAAACAAACCTTGGAGCACCACAGACGGATGTCCCTAGAGGAAACCTTGGAGCACCACAGACGGATGTCCCTAGAGGAAGACCTGACACTGCATGGGCTGACCACTAAATTGAGTACCTTCACCACAGAGCAGTGCTCAGATCCGACTTACCACCGTGGAATTGGTGCGCACTGGACAGAGGCCGCCAGATGATGATCCTTTAAAAAAACAGCCTTGATCAACTGCCATGACTGATGAGGTTAACACAAATCTATAAATCAGACACAAAACTAGGCAGCATTGATACAAAACACCCTGAGAGCCAGACAAAGGAACAAACTCTTAATAGAGCATCAGGTGGTGGAAAATGTGAGAAGTTGGAGAAGTCATCCAGACAAATTAACTGGAAAATGGCAGAAGACTGATGAATATTTGGCGCTGAAACAACCATCAGCCTCCCTGGGATGTTCCCAGAATGAAACTGTAGAATGAGCTATAAATAATCTGAAGTGCATCTTGCTTCTTTGCCCCAAAGGCAGCACGGCCCTGCTGGGGGAGCTTGGAGGTAGGGAAAAGCAACTGCCTAAAATCCAGCTTTCAAGAACTCACAGGAATAAATTGCTCTACAGCAATCTACACACTGCATTTTGGACCACTGTAAGCTGGGAAAGAGCCTTCTAGAGACTTTAAAGGCACTTGAGGCTTCTCAGTTTCACTCCTGCCAGCTTTTGTTTCATCTGCAATTAAAGTATCAGAGATGCCAGCTATCCTTTCCTCTGTTTTTGTTGAGTCTGTTGTCCTCAGACAATGTACCTGATCCATCCCCTTAAGCAATTCATTATCTATCAAGGGCTTCCCAATTTTACTACATTATCTAAGTATGGGCACTGTACAAGGGCTTTGTTTTAAAGTCTTCCCCCATTTCCTCATTGCAAATACTCACTTTATGAGCACTTGCCATTCCTCCATTCCCAAATCCCCTTTCAATGAAAGTTTAAGGTCACAAAGTACAGATTTCCTCATTTCAGCTCCCCTCAAAGCTGGAGTGCTTTGGCTTGGCTGCAGGGCAAACTCTAGAGCCTAAAGAAAACAAACACATAGGATGCTTCTGTTACCCTAAAATGCTGAGCAATAAAAATCTCAGTAAATAAACACACAGAAACTCACTTTAGGTCAGAATATGTCATGCTGATTGGTTTGCTACAAATAAAAACTATTTTTAAAAAAAACAACAAAACCAACCAACCAAAAAAACACACACAAAAAAACACCCAACACCAAAACAGAGAGACAGACTAAAGTCCTGCACCTAGAAAACATTATTAACAGGAACAGCAAAAAAACCTCTGTATCTGCATTCTCTTTGAAAATTCATTAAAGTAACTTACAGTGAAATAGGAACACTGCTTTAGTGTAGCTCCAACTGCACTTTGAACCAGATCCCAAAGTCTATTTTGAATTTTGCTTTTTAATTTGGTGGGTAAATATTGATGTTTAACAATGACGCTCCCATGACCAAACTTCTTTTTTGCCAAGCCGAAAGAACATTAGCATGGCAAGGTCAGCACAACATTTCCCTGTGCACTGACAAATTCTGCTTGGCCCATGAACAGGAAAAAAAAAATTCTAAACATTCTTATTTAAGGAAAAAATGAAGTCTTCCCTTGGGTTAGTGCAAGGGCCTCCTGAGCCAGTGGACATGGCACTTGCCATATCTTTTCTTGGGAACAGAAAATCATCTGCCATGTCCTTCAGGTTTCACCTGGAGAAGATGTCCTAGAAGGACAGTGCTCCAGCCAACAGAAGATGTTGTGTTTTCTAGATGGGATACAATAGTCATGGTATGTTTGTCCTCCTGCCAGCACTCTTCTCTAGCTCATCATGCTCTTTCCCCTCTCTGTCTTTGTTTCTTTCCTGTATCTCGAGGGAGCAGCCAAGTTTTCCCCTGCCAAGTCCTCCCTGTGACACATGCTTCCACTCCCCTGGAGCTCATCCCTTGCACCTGCCCACATCCATTTTTTCAAGCTCATGACTGCAGCCAAGGGCTTGCCAGCTGCTTTCAGAGGACTTAACACTTCCCTCACCCTTGGGATGATTCTCTCTGGATATAGGGTGAGACTGCATGGATTTTGCAAAGCAGGACCTGAGTGGTAGTCCACCCTCACCCTGGAATCAATTAAAATACACAGGTCTCAGTTGTCCACTAACAGATTTTGCTAGCACAGGTCCTATTCATCAAAACCTCCAGCCTGGTCTCTCACTGCCCATCCCGACATTCCATGCTATTCATTTTTATCCCAGTCCTGACCCTGTCACCCTTCACATCACTTACCCTTAAGAGTTTTCCTGAGCTTCCTCTCTCCATAACAATGAACCCAACTCAGCACAATCACAAGTATTCAACACCATCACATCTACTGTTTCTGCCACAGCCCTGTCCCAAACCCACTGTCAGATATATCTCACTTCTCACCCCCCCGGAGACCTCTGCAGCCGCATCCCACCATCATCATACAAGCCTCTGTCACTCCTTCACAACTTCTCAAATTGAATTGCCTTGTCTCTATTTTAAGGAATAGTTTCCTTGCATGGATTTGTCTCCACTGTTCCATGGAGATCACACAAACCAAGTAACTGATTTTTTCAGAAAAGGGCAGCATATCAGGCAAAAGTATGGGCCCAGCCCGGCATGATCCACCTTTGCTTCATCTGACTGGTATTTACCTTCAAGCCATTTATTACTCTGTCCTCAAGAACTGAGTGTCATCCACAGATGAGACTGTACTACAAGACTTGAATCCCTCCCCCACTTTCGATCATCTGAAATACTGGGTCTCTGTCTCCTATTCACCACCATGACAGAAAAGTCTTTACACAGGGCTCAGGTGACTTATTTCTTTTGTCCTCACCCCGTCAGAAACTGGGGATGGTGTTCCTGCCCTCTGCTCTCCAACTGTTTCCAATTTAGCTCTGTGACTTTGGGATTTTCCCTTCAGTTTTCAAGGCTTCCACGTCCTCATCCCCTCCTGTACCATCCCACAACTGTACCAACCGCTGAAGAAAAAAGTTCAGTTAATACTAGAGCCATACATCCATCATCTTTAATCTTCAGCTGGTCCTCACTGCACAGCGGCTTCAAGTCTCTTTTTATTTATATAGCTGAGAAACCTGTTGCTATTTGTTTTAATTTCCTTTGCCAGGCCTAACACAGCTTGACTTTTGGCAATTCTCATTTTATCCCTACCCCTCCTGACCTCAAAGACACTGCCTTTTTGCCGATTAGTCTTTTTTTTCCATTCCTCACAGACAACTATCCTTTTTAAGGATTAACTACAGGACAACTGTCCTTTTTAAGGTGGCTATTCACCAGCTTCAGCAGAGAGCCCTTTCCTGTCCTGCTTTCCTCCTTCACTTGAGATCCCTGGTCCAGATTGTTGCTGCACCTCTGGATTAGAGAGAGGCTCTGCATTTTCAGCATTCAAGTTCTCATGCTTCTCTGCCCAGATGACTTCACTCACTAGGTTTTTTCAGTTTTCAGAGTCTGCCCTTTCAAAGACAAGTATCCTAGTTCCAGACCTACTTTTGTTTAGGCTTCCATTTAATTTAAAAGGAATCCATTTTATGAGCTCCAAGTCCAAGATTCCTCTGTACAAACAGGCCCTCCTGTAACATCAACACTAGTTACCAAAACAAAGCCTAAAATAGCACCTCCATTTGCTCGTGCTGTTACTATTTAATGAAAAAGAAAAAAAAAATAATCTGGGCTATCATATCCAGGGATATCTATGTTTTACCTTATTAATACAATGTGTTTGCCAATGTATATTCCTAGATACTAAGATACGTTCTCTAAGTTCCCACAGCAATGTTATTTTGGTAACATTTATCTTTCTAATAACATTACAGAGAGATCTATCCACACAAGCCCTGCCACCCCTCATCCCACAGTCTGCAGCTCTATCTATCTTCCCATGGCTATTTCCTAAGGTACTCAGATGAACTGCACTCAGATGAGGTGTTTTGGGAATACCTCCAAGTGGTCCTGTTACCAGGCTGTCTCTCAAAACAACAACTAGTCCATCAAAGAAACAACTGTACCACCTCAGACCACTGTGTCCATGGCCTCATCCCCTAGAGTACACAAAATGTAGGTCGAGATCAAAGACTGTTTGAGAGGATTTTAATTTCCCCAGTTTCCTCCTGAGTGTTCATCATCCTCTAGAAGGCAGCTCCACAACTCTACTATTGATGTTGTGAAAGTGGACATGCCTTCATTTGGTTAGCCTCTGACCTCTCAGCTGTGATCCTCAGAAGACACCCACGAAACACCCTCAAAAGGCAAGCTTGGAAACAACCATTTACAGCTCTGCTAGATACTAGAAATCCTGGTTCCAGCAACAAGATTAGCTTTATTGTCTGCTGCAGTTCTGTCCTGCTCCCTCTCAGCTAACTCCAGGTTCAACAGATGGTAAGTTCTCTCTTTATTCCCCACAGAAGAAATGTCCTTAATTTGTGGGGGGTTTGCTAGCACCCATATCATATGCAGATATGAATTACCTTTCTCTCCAACTTACATGAACAACCTACGTCGTTAAGCTTTGAGTATCTGCTCTCAAACGGAATGTATCTTTGAAGATTGTTGTTTCTGATTCAGACTTTGTGTACCTGAAAGTTTGACCACTAGCCTAATAAAAATTATCCTTCCCCACAAGGCTTGCCTTGCCTGCATCTTTAGACTACGACAGCTAGAACAACAGCACCACCAGTCCACACAGTCTACAAGTTAGTGCTTGTGGTATCACCGACTCTGGAGCCCTTGGCTTCTGATGACAGTGACCCAGGCAGTCTTTTATTCTGAGGACATTGTTAAATAAAAAAACACACTACACAAAATCCCTTCACCAAAGATCATTTAAATCTCTTTGCTGCTGGTGTCCTTATCTTCTATCTACGTCAGGAGTTGTCTCAATGTGAAGGACTGTGAGTGGACTTGCTGGTGGAACTTACAGGCTCTGGCACGCTTCTTCATCAAAACTGCTGTCACCCAAAAAAGGACAAATGCAAATAAAAGAGGATGGACTGGACTTTGATAAAAATGGATTCTTATAGATCTGCTTTGTTTCTGCTCCCAGTCCAGTTTTTGTGCACTGTATTTCACAGTAAAGTCCTTGAAAGCAGCTAATGTGACCCTGGCCATAATCTTAAGGTAGTTTATGCTGGTGTAACACAGCTGACTTCAGGGAAGTCAATCCTGACACCAAGAAGGTCCCATAAACAGTCTCAGGGCCAAGTTCGTGAACTGGGATTCAAAAGAGTTGGATTCAAGCCTTCCTGCCCTGCTTCCCTCTCCTCAACAGACCTTGAAGAAGTAATTTTACCACCTTGCCCAGCCATACACATCTATAAAAGGGGATCATAAAAATCTCATCCCTGACAGAATGACTGTTAGCATCAAGCCAGTGCAGACAGAAGGAAGCCCTTGTTATCTATGGCAAGGACAGATACATAGCCACACTGAGCAGATATTTAGGTGCAAGTTCCTTGCTGTGACAGTGGTTGTGCTTTTAGTGTCACATAAGCAATTGCACTTTGTTTTGTCATGCTATTATCTCTGCATATACAGGTTAAACTGAAAATCAAGGGCAAAAGAGTCAGGTTTCTCCCTGCAGCCCTGCGAAGGCCAGGGCTGTTCAGTGAAATCTGGAAGGAGAAGGGTTGTGGCAAGAACCTCACCGGCCTCACTCCAGAGATTACCTCTTCACAACAAAAAAATCCCAAACCAACCAACGAACAAAACCCCAAAAAAGCAACCCAAACCAACCAAAACTCATGCACTGGAGCTGCTCAGACTGAGACAACGACAGACATTAACCCTGAGCTGTAGACGTGACTTGCTTTTTATCTTTGACTATGCAGACTAGGCAAAGCTGACCCCATGCAGAAACCCAGAAGAGACAGCTGTTTCTGGATGCTTACTCCGATATAGCCACCACCCCAAACCACCTAGCAGGGTAGAAGAAACACAGCTGCTTCCCCACAGCACCTTGTTACCTGATAAAAAACTCACTTTTGCTCGGCCCCAGGTATTGTAATTACCAAGTGCTTCAGAGGTTGGACACTCCTCAAACCCAGGACTTTCAGGAAAGATTTGGGTGTGTCTTCCCCCCTGCCCATATAACAAGAATCAGCAATTCCATAGAAGTAATTTGCATTTTCTTAACCCAGTCTTTTCTCGTATCAAAAAGGTGTACGTGCCAAAGCACACATGACCCTACACAAGTAAGAGGTAGCAGTAGTCTCCAACCTGCCCTTGAGAAAATTCAGGCTGTAAGGAGCTATTTATTCACGGGGAGAAAGTTGCTGCCGGTCAACAAACAGCTTCAGAGGTATCAAGATTTGGTCTTGAAAGAACTGTAAGACCCCAGGAGCAAAGGTTACACTTTGCCTCCTAGAAGAAATAAATCTAATCCTACACCTGAGCCACTTCTTCAAATGCTATTGTTATCACTTAAGATTTATGTGTTGACCTGAGGTCCCTTCAGGACAAGAGAGTCCCAGCATACAGTTTGAACAAACTCATTTAGAGATGATCTTGTCTCCCGAAGACTTCTTTGTCAAAGAGTCAGGCTTTAAGGGGAGGGCTCTCTTTGCTTCATCATTGGATTAGCAAATACAGATCTTCAAGTTCTGGTCCTGAAGCTGAGATGCCTCAAATACACCTGCTCCTGCTGAACTTCCTAGGGCCTGACTGACTCAATTGCTGCAATATGCAGCCACATTATGAAGAAGCCCTCCAGACCAGAGCCTTCACTCTCCCTGAATTCAACGTTTTTAAGTTCTCTGAAATCAATACCACACTATCAAAATGCTTACATACAGCAAACACGCAAGCTGGACAAACGGAGGGTCACATGCTTAAAATCATGCAGGCATCAGTGGCAGAGCTGAGAAGAGAGTTCCAGGCTCCTGACTCCAACCCTTGTTTTTTCCACAGTGGGTAGCATAACTCCAAGGTTAGGCAACTTGACTTATGCAAGTCTGGACTGGCTGCTCCTCCCACCGTTAAGAATGCTCTTGACAGCTTTCCATTTTATGGTCTGGATGGCCACGGGTTTGGAAGGAGGACAAAGCAAAGACAAAGGAACAATACAGTGGAATAGGCTGACACCCTGGTCTCTCATGGTGCCTTATCTCTCCGACTGTTTATAATCTCTTCCCAATGAAATAACAAGAGGAGTAATGACTTGAATACAAGAGTGCCTTGCTGAAACAGCACAGAAGGGTATAAAGGACCCTTGCCAAGGGCAGTGGAGAATTCCATTTCATTGCTTCCATGAATAAAGACAGTAACCATTTATCTATTCTCAGCAGATCCTATCATGCCTTCAAGTAGGCTGCAGCAACAAAAAGAAATCACCCAACCTTTATATTCCACTGATCAGTATCTGTCATATGTTAGTGGTTCTGAACCCATTTTCCCTTAATGAGCTAGGCCAGCTCTATGTTCTTCTACCACAGCTGTTCACAAGCACATATTGGAGGTATCTCACACACCCAGAGAAAGCAGCACCAACAGGATCAGCTGAGAAATCCTCAGATGGCCTAAAGGAAGGGTAAAAAGGCTGCATGACGCAACCTTGTGCTGAAGTAGACCTGTCCTAACCAGTTCCCACCCAAAGTAATTTTTTCACAGGGCAAATGATTTTCTTCCTGACATGAATTCACTAACACGTCCAGGGGCAGCTACCTCCATGTTTCTGTTGCCTTGTCTCCACCACTTATACCATAACATCAGTTATATCTAATGCTATTTTACTTCTTGCCTTAAGCAGTTACAGCTCTTCTTTCAGAGAAGGACACTCTTCCCTCTTTTGTTTCCCTTCCATGTTTCCACATCTTGGACAATGCCTTCACTGTACCACTTCTGAGACCAACATTAGCTTGTGACCCTATCGTTCCTTCTGCCCTGATGTCAAATAAGCACTAGTTGAAACCCATTCCATAACAAGGATTCCCACCTGGATGAAATTTTGGGAACTACAACAGATTCTATAGCACTGTACCCTGAACTTGAGGGTTGTGTTATGCTGCATGATCAAGAAACACTTAGAGAAAGGGAAATGGTATCAGGGAGCTGAGGAAGGAACCAGGAAAGTCTGAGAGACATCAACCTGCCATCAGCAGGGGTGGAAGAAACAGCAACAGCTCTCAAGAGAATGCAAAGAACAGGAAAGAAAAGATTTGATAAGCCAGAAAGGAATAATTGCCTTTCAATAGCCAGATTACTACCAGAATACTCTTAGGACTAGGGGAGATGAGGCCTGTTTTGCTATCTTTTCTGCCCAAAATTACAGTGAACTGGTGGGTCCTCCAGGGAATAGAACCAAGGAGGCTGGCTTTCCAGAGGACTGGCACAGATCAGTGTTTTTCATGCAGTTCTCTGACATCAAATTCATAGGATTAAAAGGGTCTCATCTCTGCTAATTTTGACACAGTTAATTACAAATAGTTTCAATGGCTTCAAAGACTGTTACCCTGGGCATGCAATGGACAACTGAAACACAGGCAATGTCAATACTTACATTTAAAACCATGCTGAAACAAATCCCCCCACAGTGACTCCCACAGCCAGCCTAGAAAGGCTGACAAGAGACTATATTTTTGCTTGCCATCAAATCTTTCCTTTCTGAGCAATACACATCCCCAAAACCCAGCCTAGCATGGAAGTACCCAGAATCAAGGTGGGGTTGGAAAAACTGCTGTGCTAGGTAGTAGCTGTGTGCCACTGCAACTGTACAAGGCAGAGAAAGAACGGGGATTTGGCATATCCAATTAAAGATGCCAACAAGCCAATGCACCTTTAGTGAATGCCTCCCCTCTAAGAGTCCTAATGCTCACAGGAAATGTGATAACACAAGGTAGTCCATGAGGTTCCCCTTCCAGTTGTCTTCTTAACTCCACATGCTTGCTGCAGAGTATGTGACCTTCATGAGGGGAGCACCCCAGGATAAGCTCCAGAGAGGCTCAGAAGACAGATATTCCTGCAACAGGAATCTCAGCAAATCATCTCTCAGAATCAGAAACAGTGAGTAATTTAAATCCCCAACTGAGGAGGTGTCTGAAAAAGCCAAAGCATCATAACGATGATGATGATATTTGTAACTGCTGTTACTTGTTATCTTCCAAAAATGCAGCTCTTAGCAAGCATACCCCAGTGAATAGTTCACATGCACTAATTCTCTCTTAAAGCATATGTTTAACCCTCATCAGAGAGAGCACTTCTCCATCTTGCATGCAACCTTAGGCATAGCCAAAATGATTTAAAACCCTAACAAGTAAGAGCTCTTAGAGGTGATAATCAACTCCCTCTTGCCCAGGCTTGACTCTCAAGGTCTGTTTTATCATGCTCTACAGCTTCCAGCTGGGACCCATCAGCAAGCTATCAATTGCCCCTCACATACAGGCAAACAGGTAATTAAGAAAACGACCTGATTAATATTAACACACTGGAGTCATAGAACAAAGCTTGCTTTTTAAGTCTGTTTTTTTTTTTAAACTCGGCTCTTTCCTGAGACTCAATTTGAGTGTTTGTTGTTGGTTCTCTGATGTTCATTACCAAGTTTCTGGTACAGAAGATGTAACAAGGTACAGTCCCACCACCCACCAACTACTTTCATAAAAGCTGTAGGGAAATAGTATCTTAGAGCACAATCCCTCCAGTGAATTTTCCGCTTCAAAAGTTTTCAGGGTAGTCATAGAGACAAAGATAATCCACACGTGCCCACACACAAGGCTCATTTGGAAGAAAGCCAGGTCCAAAATGGGACAGCCTGTGCATTGCTTTAAAACAAGAAAAAGAAGTCTATCAAGTGCATGGGCTAAACCAGGACCATGACTGCATTTTATCACAACAAAGTTAATATTGTGTGACAAACCTCAGAGATGCTAACGGGGGAAAGAGCTGCACTTTGACTATAATTGGATGCTCTAGACACATGAAGCTTGCATGCATGCGACATGGATCAGAAGTGTTAACATTTGGGCATTTTAAGGGGTGGAGAAGAGACAAAGAATGGGCACAGTGAATCCAACCTCATAAAACACATGCATGCACTTGTTTGCACTAAGCAAAGATGTAGAGAGCTTCGGCATCAGGCCCTGGAGAAATGCAGGGCATCCTGCCTGCCCTCCCCATGCCTGGGGCTCAGGCAGCAGCAAGAATGAGCAGGGATGGACATGTTGCGGAGCGGCATGGGGAAGCAGAAAGCCAGTTGTGCACCTCAGAAAGCCTGCAGGCGAGGCTTGCTCACCACCTGCCCCCAGCAGCTGCTGCAAGGAGACATGGTTCTTGCATGTGTGATGCCAGCAGGGTAGCACTCCAGGGAAGGGGCAGAAACAGGTAGCCCTACACAGAGGAATTGGATGTTTTGTTGCCAACACCATCCAGCCCCGGAGGTGCTTCCACGTGTCCATGATTCCAGCAGATCCCATGTGGAGGAAACTCAGGGAGAGAGCTGAATGAAGCACTAAGAATCAAGTTTTAATTCACTTAAAACAACTTTAGGGCCCAAACAAAATACAGCAGCAGTTTGGAGGATTCTGCCAGCTATCTGGGCCGGCCACACTGCAACTGAGGAATTCAGGGGCACCTTCTACAAGTCAAGGACCTCCCAGCTCCTGTGTCTGGAAGGAGCAGTATTTGCCCCACGTCCCACATCATCCAAGAGGCCATCAAACTGGTCAGCAATCAAATATTCTCAAGTTTTCTGCTCTCCTCAAGTTGGAACACTTTTCAAGGAGCACTGTCAAGGCTGACACTCTCTTGAAAAACCCCATCACACAACACATCCCCAGGCTGAACCCTTCCACAATGAGAAAGGCAGAGGAAGAGTAGAGAAAAAGGAAAACGCTCTGCCAGGATGGAGGACACACCACAAAGGATGCAAGTACAGGCACATCAACACCCCGGGGAAGGGGAAGGTGAGAGGGGAAGGAGTTGAAACACAGCCCAGACCTGCAGCTTAGCAGCTGAGATTTTACCACTCATTGCAGAAAGATAAATGAGTGACAGAAATCAGCACAAGGAAAGATGAGGGTGTCAGGTTCAAAGCCTGTGCTGCACTTAAGGAAAGCAGCAAAAGTGGTCTTTAGGGAAGGGTTGATTTGCTTTGCTATTTCAGTTTCCCTCTTTTTAAACAGCTCTTCAGATTCCTAACCACAACTCTAGGAGATGTACACCCTCCCCTCAGTGATTTTCCTATTCCACCATCCTGGTGCATCTTCAAGGCATGGACACCCTGGAAACAAGAACAGCAAGTGATTTTTTTATTATTTTCTCTGCTGGAGATTTTAAGGAGTCTAAATCACACGTTTTTGTGAACAGTAACAGCTAGCTGTGCTATCTGTAGTCCTTTCCACTGATCTTTGTAAGTATTGAATGGGAACAGAAAATTTTAAAAAAAATTAAAAATAATTACCCTGTCTTGCAGCAGCTCAACTCCAGCCCATACCCAATCAACATCTGCACCACTGCTGTGCATCAGAGCCAGCATGTGTCCAGGCATCACCCTCTGCATGGCTCTTTCACCACAAGGCTACCCCACAGCTCAGACCTTCTCTCCCCTGACAGGGGAAGACATGAGCACAGAGGTGATCAGGAGCCACAGTACCTTTTTCTCAGAACACCCTCATCATCCCCATATCCCTTCTGTGGATACCCTGCAACCACTGGGCCCTACAGCAAGAACAAGGGTGCAGGGGGAGGCTGTGCCACCATCCCATCAAGGTGCATGTGCATGAGGTCCTCCTGATCTGAGAGCAACACTGGTGCATTTGGGGCAGCATAGGACACTGACATCCCACTCAGAATATCCTTCTAGGCCACCAGCTGGGCCATGGCAGCCACCTGCACACAGTGTTCCCAGGAGTCTTAACATATTCAGCCACTCATTTCCACTTTAGTTGGTTCACACAAAAAAAATGAAGCATCTGGAGTTATTTAGGCTAAGCCATTTTGTTTCACAGCTGGAGTGGAGGAAGAGCGAGCTTGTGCTCAATGGCTCTGCTTCTGCCAAGAGGAGAAACCTCTGCCCTGAAAGATGCTGATGTTCATGCCTACACATGTTCAGCTGCCACGCAGGACCTCTGAAAGTGGAGGATTATTTTGACAGAGCCAATGAAGCAATAATCTATGCCAAACTATGTTTTTAGACCAATGGGTAGC
The DNA here is from genome assembly GCA_013396675.1 of Eubucco bourcierii. NCBI lineage: Eukaryota > Metazoa > Chordata > Aves > Piciformes > Ramphastidae > Eubucco > Eubucco bourcierii. The sequence continues at coordinate 97,393 of VWZE01013176.1, forward strand.
ACAGGTTAAGTTCCTCTCTGACACTTAACAGGTGTGAGCAGCAGCTCAGGTTCCTAATGCAAAAGGCAGAGCTCTTTCCTACATGAGGATAAGCAGTGAACACCTTCATTTGAAACGGTTTGATCAAAACAAAACACTGAGATCAGCCACCACCCATCTGAACCCACATTACTGAAGCCTTTCCCAATACCTTTGCACTGGGACCGTATTCAGGTTACAGCTGCTGAGGATCATGAAGTCCTCTGCTTCTGAGGTTTCTTCCTGCAAGGAATGTGAACTGCTTGGAAACGCTAACGGCTTTCCCACACAGATGCAGGGAGGGAAGCTGAGACACCAGGCAACCGCAGCCTCTCGGAAAAGAATTTGTGATGAAAAATGATGGCTCTCCATCCTGGCAAGGGCAACCTTAAGCTGGGAGGGTCTCTAGACCCACATTCTGCACTGCAGCCACTTGCTCCAAATAGAGCCCTCAGAGCACGGAGGGTTATGGGATCAGGACTGTACCTACACACTAGGACTTTTTATAAAATATCTCAGTCAATGAAGAGACTCAGCAGGAGCCTAGTTAGGCTGGTGGACAAAAGGGAGGGAGCTGGGGAAAACTGTGACAAATTGAAAATTCAGCATGGATTGTGTAACTGCATGAATAATTCCATTCAAGCCAAAAGGGATTCCTGCAAAAGAGTGAGTTTGCTTCAGTCCCTCAGCTCCACTTAATGAAAGAACCCCTAGACAGGTGTTTTGTGGTTTGGTTGGGTTTTTTAATTGGTTAGGTTGGTTTGTTGGTTTGGGTTTTTTTGTTATTTAAAACAAAACAAAACAAAACAAAACAAAAAAGCGTATATAGTTTTTCAACAGCACTGTTGAAAGCTATAACCTAAAACTAATCTACCATCAGCAGAGAAGAGCTGGGGGACACCAAACAAATAGGCCACACCAGAAACAGATTTCCTCACCCCAGCTGGATGAGAAATTTGCTCAAAATGATAAAGACACTCAACTCATTCCCTCTTGCTAAGGACAGCTTCTCATTAATGAAAACAATAAAAGAGAGAGGGAGAAGGAGAGGAGTTACTGAGTGGCATGCTCAGAAGCGAAGAAACTCCATGTCTTAAACTCTAGGATGCAAACCTAGAGCCATCCAGCATGAGGACAGGACCCTCCCCACATTTCCTGGGCACCACAGAATTGCTTATGGCCACATCACACCCCCAAGAAATACTAGTCCTGCTGCATTCCCATACAACCCTACAAGCAGCCAAATTGAAATCAAAGGCTCATTTCGCCCTGCACCCTGTCTCCTACCAGGGCCAGTTGAAATGCATGGGAGAGTGTTCATACCCTGCAGGACCAAGAATGACACCAAATCCCTGGGGCTGATAGTACCCTCTCAGCAATAGCCAAAATGGCCTTTTATCAAAGACAACGATCCCCAGGAAAGGAGGAGTGATATTTGAAGCATTTCAGCAGGTGAGAATAGGAAACTGGGATGAGGAGTTGTTGCAGGGTTGGCACTGGTCTTTTCTCCCAAGTAAAAAGTGATAGGGTGAGAGCAAACAGCTTCAAGTTGTGCCAGAGGTGGTTTAGATTGCATAAAGAAAAATGACTTCATTTTTATTCACAGAAGCGTTGTCAAGCATTGGAACAGGCTGTCCAGGGAAACGGCTGAGTCACCATCCCTGAATGTATTTAAAAGACATCTACATGTGGCACTTCAGGACACGATTTAGTAGCAGGGTTAAGTTTACAGTGAAGTCAGTGATCTTACAGGTCTTTCCCAACCCAAATGATTTCACTACTTTGATACAGAAAGTTCACTGCTTCCCAAAGGGAGAACCAGCCATCTCAGCAGCAGCGCTACCCATGACTGCATCTTGGGCACCGGCATCCACGTAGATGCCCTCATGTCTATATGGTAGATGAACCCACACTGCAGGCTTCCTCTTCAAGCAGATGCTTGCAGGACCTTTCCTCCTCTACCTGGTCAGTGATTTTCACCAAATGTTCAGGAAGGAAATCATCAGTCAGACCTCTTCACAACCCTATCTGCAGGGAGTTTGTCAATGGATCTCAAGCCCAGTGGGAAGGGGAAAAACTTTATAGGAATCAGGTTAAAAAGCATTCCCTCCAGTGAGATCTTCAGGAGCCAAGCCCACTGGCTTTGGAGCCAACTCCAGTATGAATTCCACATCATAATTTACACTGTTTGCCTAAAACCAGATCTCCAACTCCCTGCCAAGACCTCCTAATCCACTGGTTTTGAGGCCAGTACCGCAGGCCACTCCACAAGTTCTTTCTCCCCTCTCCTGGGCAGACTCAGCTTTTTCTCCTCTTCCCTGAACACCAGCCTGACAACTGCTTATTCACCATTTTCCACCTCCACCCTAGTTCCCCTTACTTCCTCTTTTTGCTTCCCACATGGACATAATGAGCCATAACTCCCCTCCCAGCCAAACTCAGTGTCGATTTTGTTCAGGAAGGACTGGCTGTTTATCATCAGCTCCAGGACTTTGCATGAAGCCTAGAGAAAGGAACAGAACGGCAGGTAGGTTGGTTTGTAGGTTGCTATTCATTAGGAGGTTGGGAAATCCCTGTTTCCCTGCTTGTGTCCGTATTAGGGATGCATGAAACAGGTTCAGGGCTGCCTCATTCTCTAGCTTCTTGGTTGGTAGAAGCAGTTTTGCAGATCAGTGCTTCACTTCTACTCTGAGCACCCACACTGCTATCAGGAGATGCTGCTCCATGTGCTCCCACCTCAACCCACTCAAGACAGTGCTCAAGTAGCACATCGAGCCTCTCCATCCTCCTCTCCAGCTCAGCTAGAGTTTGACCAGCAAACCCCACAGCTTCACCCACAGTTCAGCAGCAGCTGTGCTGCACAAGCACCAAATTGGGCATAAGCAACACCAGCATTGCCTGCCCTCAGCATCCAGGACCCAGACAGCCTGCAGCTTCAGCCCAGAACGCGCTCTGCCCCAGTGAATCACACAACAACCCCGGCAAGTCCTTTCAAGACCCATCAGTCACCAGAGGGAAAAAAAATAAATTACAAGCACACAAAGTAATTAGAGGTGTAACCCTCTCCCCTCCCTCTGTGCAGGCTTAATGCTCCCTTTGTCCAGGCATGTTTGCCTTGCTAAGTCGTGCCTCAGGACAGCTTTCTTGACAGAAAACAAAGGTTAATTAATAAAAGAAAAAGAAAAAACACAGAGAAACTTCTCATTAAAATGGCCACCCTTTCAGCACAGCTCTCTACTTAGACTGGCCTCTCCTGGAAACAGAGCACTGACCCACAGCCATGACCCCTGCAAAAAAGCCAAATTACACACAGCCAACTCAGGACCATCTCCAACGATGCAGGGATGGGAAACAAGCCAGGAGAGTCGACCCAAGACACAAAAAGGTGCAAACTTGATGGCTGTTATCCACTTCACCCACTAAAATCCCAGTCTCACTGCCTGTTTCACTCCAGTTAAATTAAAATTTTCCCCTGGTAGTTTGGTGGCACACAGACTGTGATTTGCTGTAGCTCTGTGATGCCCTTGCACCAACGACTGTTGGAAGTATATTACAGAAGATAAGATATCAACTATCAAACTCCTTCCACACCCCCACATCTAAGCAGCACAAACCATAGCAAACCCCACTTTCAATTTACCACCTGCATTATCAAATGTACAATGGAATTCTCTTCATTACAGCACAGACACAAAAGTACAAGTCTGCTTCAAACATGCACTCTGCAAGTGCAAAAACATCTCTCCCTCACACTCATCCAATTTGCCTTAGACACACATGAGCACTTCTGATCCTATTAGCTAGAGAGAAGTGATGAAAGCACACACACATGTGCATGCTCATCAGCCAACTCATTAAATCTAATTAGACAGTCTTCCATGGGGAATTTTGAAATGCATATGCAGCAACCACTGTGCACTGCTCTTTCCTCAACCCTTTAGATGTGTGAGTACAATTACTCACCACATGAAAAATAGGAGCTAGTATGGAATTTAAAAGAACTGTCAGACTTGCACATTAATAGAGGTGCACTGTAATTCAATCAGTCTTTCTGCTTAAAAGACAAGTATAGTGGCAGCAACACAGGGAAAGAACACCACACAAGCCTCAGATGTAGATCCAAATCTCTCCAAGAAACTCACAATACAGAATCCCAGAAATTCTCTCTAGTAATGTTATCAAAAATTCACCCTGCTGACATTTTGGTGGGTAAGGTATGAAGACAACACACACCTGTACAAGACCACCAGCATCACGGAGACAACTAAGCCAAAGCAGAAGGGACTGAACTTTGAGGAACTCATGGAAGATGAAAAAAGCCCTATCCACGAGCTTCCATTATAGGAAAACTGTGGCTTCAAACCTGATACATCATGTAGAGAGGGCTAAGCACTTGAGGGTCTAACACATTCCCAAAGTGTTCTCCATCCTCAGCTCTGCCAACATCACGAGTCAGGGGCAATAATGCCAGCTCCAGGGACATTCCTTGTGCTCAGGACAGATGTCCTTTATAGCTTCCACTTCACCACATCAATTCATCATACAAAATCCCTCAACTGGTTTGTTTACACAGAGGAAAGTTAATCTGAATTCACTTTCACATGAGAGTAGATAAACCGTGTTAAACATGCCAGTTCAATATGGAGCATCCCACCTTTGTGTTTGCCTTCTTATTTGCAGGGAGAGTTCTGCTTCCTTTGAATAAGGAGCACTTCAACTCTCAGGAAGTGTTATTACATTAAACCTTCTACAGATAAAACTAATCCAGACTATATGCACATCATTAATTCCTGAGAGTCCCTGGGTATCCAGACTCAGCAGCCTCCCATCATCCCTAATCCAGTGGATCCCAGATGGGTTTCCTTGCTGATGTGAAGACACTCCCAAAGGTTTGACCAGGAAGCAACACCACCATTGTTCTTCTGCAGCAGCCTATGGAGGGAACTCGGGAGACAAAACAAGCATCTGAAGCTCATCATTCCTCTAAGATATGTTCTTTTTTAGGGTGATTTGTCACCTAAAAAGATTGCTCTACTGAAAGCAAAGAATGGTGTCCATTGAAATCACTTATACACGAGTGAAATATTTTTTAATGGTTTTTTTGCATTGCAGGGGTCATAATCTAGTCTCTCCATGGCCAGGCCCAAACAACCAAACCTAGGCAATGCACCACTCAAGACAGAGATCATAGAATCATAGAATCATAGAATGGTAAGGTTGGAAGGGACCTCAAGGATCATCTAGTTCCAACCCCCTGCCATAGGCAGGGACACCTCCCACTAGTACAGGTACTCAAGGCCTCATCCAGTCTGGCCTTGAACACATCCAGGGAGGGAGCAGCCACAACCTCCCTGGGCAACCTGTTCCAGTGCCTCACCACCCTCACTGTAAAGAACTTCCTCCTAACATCCAGTCTAAATCTCCCCTCTGCCAGTTTAAGCCCATTGCCCCTTGTTCTGTCATTGCAGGACCTTGTAAATAATCCTTCCCCAGCCTTCCTGTATTACGTATCTCTGATCCCAGCAGCAGTAGAACTAGTTTCACCTTCAGAATGACCTCCTTCCAGACAAGCTTTACATCTGCTTTTGATGCACAGAGGTCACAATTTTAAACAGACATGAATCCCTGATAGCTGGAAGAGCTCTTGGCATTTCAAACCCAAGCATACAGCATGGAGGCCTTCATTCGGCCATGCCATATTCCGCTTCCACTAAGAGTTGATGCTCAGATTCTCAGATTTGCATCAGTGTACAGAGGCTACATATCTCAACCACCATTCCTCTTTGAAAGAGATTAAAAACTCTTCCTTGATGTTTCATGAGTGCTTTGCCTCTAGCTCTCCACTCCTTAGTGATTCTGGATGAAAACTATCCGCAGACTCAGCCACTCCAGACTGCATCACAGCATGTGGCTGCCCAGTGAGGAAGATCTGGGAAAAGCCTCTTATGATAGAAAGATAGGGTCAAGATAAGCTCCACAATTTTGTAATTGACAACTATGGTTTCAATTTAAAAGACATCTGAAGTAAACTGTGAACTGTGGCATATAAACCTAGAGAATAGCTGAGTGTAAAAACAAGGCAATGTGATGGATTGGAAAATTCTCTCCCCACCCCACCCCTCCCCAAATAAATTTACCAGACCAGCTCAGATGGCTTAGAAGTAAGATAAAGATGTATTTTACAGCAAGCTAAATTTACAAACATATACTTACAGGTATTTACAATTATATATAATTATTTACAATTTACAAATAATAGAGAAAATCCAATCCTCTCACCTGGACAAAGAAAGCCCAGAAGAGGTCAACACCACCTCCTCTCTCCCCAGACAGAAAACCAGAAAGGTTCATGTGTTACCTGGTCATTCAAGGTTAGTATTCAGTTATGCACAGAGGATCAGTGAAGGAGGTGGAAAGCAGAAGGCAAGGGGAACAAAAAGTAAGAAATTGTTTATATATATTGGCTTTTTAAACCAATTAGCAAACCAATGAATGATATAGACTTTATTCTTTTTGCAACCAATGCCCTGCTTATTCAAAAGAATGTCCAGAAACTTCCTCTCTCCTGTTTAGAATTTAGAACCAAAACAGAGCATTAGTTCTTAAACTGCTACAGCCCAAAAACATTTTCTCTAGTGAGACCTTTCAGAAGATCAAGAATACAGCAAAGAGATTCAGCCACTATGTGAGAGAAGGAAACTGTACTGAAAAAAAAAAACCAAACCAACAAAACAGCATCACAAAAAACAAAATAAAAAACTAAATCAAACCTTCCGTAATTTTTGTGACACTAAACAAAACTTTTTATTGTGGCTTATGATCAGAGACAGAAGTGACATCTTCTCAATGTTTTTTTTCCATTCTGGTCTGGAAACATCAAATTGTAGCAAAGACTTTAAACAAAAAGATAACCTGTAAAAATGGAGACAACACAACCAGAGGCTCAGCTGTATTATAGATCTCACTTTGCCGTGCAGAAGTGTTTTTTCCAGCAAGAAAACTGAAAGGAAAGAAAAGACAACTTTTATTCCAACTACTGAAAAATACAGATGTTAGTCCTAGATTATATCCTGTTAAAAACAAAAGCCATGGGAGGGGGAAAACGTCTTGAAAGTATTGGAGTCACAGCAGTTTTTTAACAGAGACAGAGAGAAGCAGCTTGAATATAAATAAGTGTCCAAAATAGGTCAGCTCTCTTTTCTTGGCCACTGAAGTTTGATACTTTTCAATTGAGGTTAGCCTGGGTGGTGGTGGCACACATTACAGGGATGAAGACTGAGCCCATTGGCAACTCCCAGCTTGGTGCAAGCCCCAGTGCCACAAACATGGCCCTGTGGTGATGGGTTGGGGCTCACACACCAAGCACCACCAGACACACTCAAGGCAATAGCTGTAAACTTTGCAGTGGTACCTGTATTTCCCCGACTGTATGGGTTTCCAACACAACTTCACTCCCATTCCAGGAGGGTTCTGAGAAGCTAGATGTGCACAGCTTGCTTATGAAGCAAGAAGTGTGTGAGAGGGCAGTTTCTACAGCCCTGACCAACACCCAGGAGCAAAATGCATTCAGACCCAAAGATCAGCTATTTGTGCCAGGGCAGGATTGGGCCCTGCACAATCCAGCTAAGATGGACAAAGTCATTACCTCCCCATGAGAGGTTATGACCTCTTAAACCAAAGCACAGAGCAGTTTAAGATCCAAAAACCAGGCCCTGAGATGCAGTGAATGCACTTCATAAGGGAGGCTGAGGCAAGCAGTAACACTAGGATGCAGGAGAACCACAGGTTTTCTCTTTTTTCCCCTTTCTCTTTTTTCTTTATTTTTAATAAAAAAGCCCCAAAAAATTGAACAAGTTATTGCTACAGCACTCAGAGGTAAGTAAGCCTGCCAGTCCAGGCTCGGCAGCAGAGCTGCCTAGCTCGCCTTGTTTACCACCAATAAAAAGCCCATTAGTTGCACAATGAGCTTGTTAAAAATAACTCCAGAAAATAATCACTGGCAAATCGGGATGTGCAGACACTTCAGTGTGATGTTATGGAAACCACAGAGGAGTCAGACTTCACTTAAGAGCTCTTCCCAAGGAAGGCAAGCCCAAAGATTTCTCTCCCTTCAAGTGAGCTATTGGAAGGGCTCAGGACCTAAATACTGCAGTCATCCAGCCAACCAGCATAGGGTTACCAATAAAGCAACTTCCAGATAAAGTAAACTCAGCAGGCTCAAATGCCACCAATTGGTGGTAACGAGAACACGAAAGTCCCCCTCACACAGGGGCAGCCAGCAGAGGAATCATAGAATCATAGAATGGTAAGGTTGGAAGGGACCTCAAGTATCATCTAGTTCCAACCCCCTGCCATAGGCAGGGACACCTCCCACTAGTACAGGTTACTCAAGGCCTCATCCAATCTGGCCTTGAACACATCCAGGGAGGGAGCAGCCACAACCTCCCTGGGCAACCTGTTCCAGTGCCTCACCACCCTTACTGTAAAGAACTTCCTCCTAACATCCAGTCTAAATCTCCCCTCTGCCAGTTTAAGCCCATTGCCCCTTGTCCTGTCATTGCAGGACCTTGTAAATAATCCTTCCCCAGCCTTCCTGTAGGCCCCCTTCAGATACTGGAAGGCTACTATCAGGTCCCCTC
>VWZE01013176.1:107108-126445 GCA_013396675.1 Eubucco bourcierii
CTCTGCAACTTGGACATTGTGGTTGGAGCCCTTGCTGTTAAAGACTGAGGCAAAGAAGTCATTGAGCAATGACTCATTGAGGAGGCCGTGATGCTCTGGGGCTTCCCCAAAACTTCACACTCCTGCCCAAGGTCTGATACAGGAGCAACAGGTGCTGACTCAGCACCCCCCACCCCCATCGACTCTGCCTTAAAAGTAGCACTAATCTAAAACCAAAAGGAGGCATGGGATGAATCACAAATCACCCTCCTTTAGGGACACTCCTCATCAGACTCAAGTGGGCACTGGTGGCACAAGGAGAAAGACCTACATTTTCCTCATATATTTTAGCATAACTGCTCTGAAAAACAGCCCAGCCCCCAGCCCAGACCTGACCAAACCAAACATAAAACTTAGGCTCACCACCTGCCATGTACATCATTGCTCTCCAGCTATGAAGCCCACAGCAGCACAGCTCAGACCTTGCAGGCAGGACTTAAGAGTGCCTTTTCTGATCGCTGTCCTCACATTTGTGCAGTTAAGGTGGTTTTAGACTACTGTCCCTCTTCACAAACTTCTCCGGGAACTGAGCAACCTCGGAACTACTCTAAACTCAAGAGCAGTGTTGCTTTTCCTCTTGAGCCCAGCTGACTTAAGTGGAGGCTGCTCCAGCTGAATAGCCCAAAATCCCCAGCATCACAGCCAATCCCACTATTAACTAGGTAGGGAAGACGTGAAGGTACAAATTTGCAAGGATGTAGCCTAATTTTATTCACCATCTCTCCACACAACAGTGGGGTGTCTACAACTCCTCTATGATTAGGGTGTTTTTGCTTTTCCTCTGTGTGAGGAAAAGCACTGTCAACCACTTCACAAGTTCAGCCATCACTATCTGCAGCACCACAAAAGCAAGCTCCTTCAGGCAGGAACATGCCAAGGAGAGACACACGTTGAGAACACTGTTGTCAGTCACTCACAAGGTGATACAAGAGGACTTCAAAAGTAGTTTCAAATATCCAAGGTGGTGATTTAGACTGATCTTTTCACCAGAGAAAACTTTTACTTTCCATATTCACACAGGAGAGCAAATGCATTTTTCAGACAAGTCTTTGATCCTCCAGATTTCTAAGAATGAAAATTGGGTCACACAAACAGGTGAAAGAGCACTGGGCTAAAGCCTCCCTGAAAATACAATCCCTGGACATAAGAAATAAAAACACACATCCATACAGAGCGTCCATCTGCACTGCTACTCTTACTCATAATTCCCCTACAGAGCCATGAACACTGAAAATTCCCAAACAAGACCCAAGGCCTGTGTCAGAAACAGTTACCATCTTCAGACTGGAGGACAATATTTGGATAAACCACACTAATAGACATAGATCCAAGGGAAAATCCTCTCAGCCTGAGAAGGAGAAACAAACAGTCAGCCTTACTCCTGTCTTACACCTACATGCAGGGGGGACTTGATGGAGACAACATAATCATAAAGAGCTACAAACAACTTAATAGCTGGTATTTTTTCCAGGATGATGTTCAGCTGCTTCAACTGACATCATCTCCAGACATAAATAGGTGAGAGTCACTCCCCTCGCAGGGTCTCTCCTTCTAAAACCTGTGTTGTGATTTTAAGGCTGAGCTCAGGAACAGATTCCCCACTGCTGACAAGCCCACACTGACTAAACCAGTAACCACTGAGGTTACAATGAGGAAGAGTTTGGCCTGTAAAGGTCTATAGTAGATATTTTTTAACACACGGTGAAGAAGCCTCTTCAAACCAAGCCACCAAACTGCAGTGTGCTTCAAATACTTTACAGGGGTGGTGGCGGATGTGGCTCCAGCAGAACAAGCCACAGCAGAGCTTTGCTGGACCACTCTCTGCATGGGGATCTCATCACCTGTTGCTCATGCTCAAATGTCATCACCTCCAGCCCCACGAGAGTAATGTATTCCAACATCATTTTAACTAAACGGCTTGTCAGGGTTTCTTGAGATGCTAACTCCATCCTGAGGGATGGAGTTAAAATCGGACTCAAACCAGTGACCTGGTTCACTACATCTGAAATATTTTGGGGGAGAGGACAGGAGAGGAACTTTGTTACAGCAGATTTCACGGCAGACAGAGTATCATGTAGTCTGTGTCGCTGTAATGTGATGCCAACAAGGTACTGCCCACTCTGCTGCTGCAAGGAAGTGTGCCAGCACAAGCATCCTGCCGGGTGTTCCAGATGGTTTAACACCAACACAACCATGTCCTCGGGCTGGATCTAGAGCACAGCCCGCCAGCAGAGGTGGACATGCACATCCTCAGTGCCAACAGCCACAGAAACCGAGTTTTGGGTTGCCCTCATTAAACTAGTTTTGGGTGCAGGTCTGTAATCTGAGTCAGCATAGAGGAGGTGGGGGTGCAAGCCCCAGGAGTTGCAATAAAGGAGATCTGTGTGTCTGGCAAGTGCGAGGTCTCCTGGGAACAGCTCTTTTACTGGGCTCCAGATGCTGTGGAGTGATTGCTTATATGAAGGCGGAGGAGGCCTCTTTACTGTTTCTCATTTCCTCCTTTCTTGCTTCCCCCCCCCTCCGGTTTCCTGGTTTTGTTCAGATGCACAAGAGAGTCATTCATCATTTTTCTTCCAGCACAAGGAGCGCTCTCACCTCCCCCTCACCCCTAAATCCCTCCCCACCAGAAAAGGGCATGCGTTCACCAGCCAAAAAGGCTCGCAGCGGGGAAGGCAAAGCTCCCCAGCTCCCGCAAAGAGCTCCAACACAAAGGACCACATTCTCAGCTGGGTTCAGTGGGTGCCAGCCCCCAAAGGGTGAAGGCCAAAACTCAATGACAGTAGAAATGCTAAGTCAGAAAACGGATATCAGCGGTGGAGGAAAGCAATCTGTATCGTTTTAAATTACAAGGGGCAAAGCAGAGAGGAATTTGCATGCTGCGGAGACAGACAGCGCCTCAGGTAACCAGGCAAAAGGAGCTAAGAGATGAAGGTCTGCAAACGTCTCAGCCCATGTGCCATGATGGTTACTCGAGTCACTGGGAAAACTTTCTTCGCAGAGTTAGCCCCCTTCCCTCTCTGCAAGCTGGAGAGGCACTGATCCAAGTGCAGTCCAGGTGCTGGATTTGCACTGCTCTATGTGACAGCAAGCAATCATCCCCACCTTTGTAATGGGCTTCCAGGAAAGCCCTGTTCATCTTGCAGAAGAGAAAAAAGGGGTGGCGAGAGAGGCAGACGTTTAACCCATCTGGATATCAAGGACATCTGCAGGAAAATACCATCATAGAGCTTCGCTCCAAAGTTCACTTGGGTTCACAATCACACTGCTTTCTCCATAGCTTCTTGATAGTCTCTCCTGTACACCATCTTAGAGGGAGAACACAAGGACTATAACATCTCACTACAGCTGCAACAGAAAAGACACCCTTCCTCCAAATGCCCGTAAGAAAGGGAGCAAGTAGGAAAATCCCAAAGCAGTTCAGATTCCTGCACAAAACTTTATAAAGCTACTGTGAAAAACAGGACAATGCAAACACCTGGGGTCTGGCTGGATGGTGACCTGACAGAAAAATAAAGGATATAAAACTATAAACATTTAGAAAATGTTCCAGGGTTTGGGTTTGTTTGGGTTACGCAGAGAAATAACAGCAACCAAGTCAAAAGGGTCTGTCTATGGTCAAACCCAAGGTTTTGTTTTGGTCATTTCAGAAGGAAAAGAAACAGACGACTGTGGTCAACACTGTGGCTGGCTGGGTAGAGGGGAGCCTGCATGCCAGCAGCTCTGCTGAGGAGGTACATTTATGGTGCAATTTCAGCAAGAAACACAAGCCACCATGATTCCAGCCACTTGGTACTAAACTCTTCCATATCCACTGAGCTGGAAATCCTGGGACTCCTACAGCTGCTGCTTAGGAGGTTCATCAAGCCAAGCAGGATCACTGCACTCTTCCAGGCTTTTCTCCAAACAGCACATGCTTATTTAGACTGGGTTTTAGGAAGAAATTCTTTACAGTGAGGGTGGTGAGACACTGAAATAGGTTCCCCAGGAAGTTGTGGATGTCTCCTCCCCAGAAGTGTTCAAGGGCAAATTAGGTGAGGACTTGAGCAACCTGGTCTACTGGGAGGTGTCCCCAGCCACAGCAGGGGTGTTGGAAGTAGATGATCTGTGAGGCCCTTTCCAAACCAAACCATTCTATGACTCTATCAGTCTATTACACCAATTGAAATGTTGTTCTTTTGCAAGACCCAAGTGTTACAGTGCAGGAGCCCAGAAAGCTTCTTTGATGTCTCAGGTAAAGGAAGAGGTTAAAGGAAGAGAGGCCACTTTTTGTCCATCGTGGGCCACCAGCTAAACTGGAGTCTAGCTATTCATTGCCTTAAAGTAAATGGTAAATTTGCTTAAAACGGTAAACGTTTTTGTTGCTGATCTACCTCAACATCTTTGCAAGCTTGTTTAGAAGTTCCTTTGTGCTATCAAGGAGAAACATTGCATTTCAATATTACCTGGATAAAATCTTAGATTTGGCTTTTTTTTTTTTTTTTTTAAATGGTTTGGCATTAAATGATCAGCCCCAAGCACAAACCAATTATGCAGACTGCATCATACACCAAACCCAGAGTGTGTCAACTCCACAGCTCCCAGCCATGTTCACGCAGATCTCTACACCTGACCCTCCCACCCTGGCAGGATAGCTCCTGACATCTTCTTTCTCTGGGGCAATAGCAGGTTTCTGCAGGTCTTCACTGAGCCAAACAGGTTAAAAAGAGCCTCCCTGCACCATCCAGAAAATGTGCAAAGTAATTCTGAGAGCAGGCATTGGGACAGACAGTGAGGCTGTCAGAAATGCAGCAAAAGAATACAAGAGGAGGAAAGACAGTACACCACCACTTTATAACAGGAAAAAAAAAAATTAACCTGATGACCAATAAACCAGAATAGGAAAAATGTACAGGGCTCTAGGGAAAAAAATATCAGCAAAGGATGAAGGCAAGAGGGGCTGGGATGAACACGCTGATCTCAGTGCACATGGTCAGCATGGGTATAGTGATGCATATTTCCTTCTCAGCACCAAGTTGATCCTAGAGGGCCCCCCCAAAGCCTTTTGCAATTCAGGACAAAGTTCCCCACTCATCCTCAGTGCAGCAACTACTGGATCATTCCCTGCCCATCAGACTCTCATCCCACAAAAGTCCAGTCTTCCGTTTTTGGAAAGCGTATTAAACTAAACTGGGATCCCAAGGAACTCTGCATTCAAGTACTTCAGTGTTTTCCTTACTCTGGCATCTTCCTATAGGTGACATGGTACTATCATGGTTTCTGTAGTGTTCATCACTGGAGCAGCTAGCAAGCTGTTCAGTCTAAGTTGCTCTTAGGAGGCACAACGTCATCACTGAGTCTTCCAGGACCAAAGAGTAAGTATTCCTAAGAACAATATGCCCAGTAGTACCTGCATCAGTTTCCTAGACTTCCAGGTGGAGCTTTCACAATGTAGCAGAGGCCAAACAGAGGTCCTCACAGTCAGTCTTTGCCTTGGGGCCCAGAACGATAGCTGGGGAAGGACGAGATGAATTACATGAATAACAAACAGCCGGATGCCAACCCCCACCCCACACAGCACAGGAGATGTGGGAGGGAAGTGAGAGCTCAAAACCCAGATGAGCTCCTAAATGAGGCTATTCCAGCTATGGATCTGCATCTTGGCCCTCACAGGGGCCAGGAAAAGCCCTGAACATTTTCTTTAGAAAGGAGCACAACAGTGGAAAGCCTCCACTAGTAGGAGAGTTTTCTTTCAGCGTGACCTGGCCTGTCCTGTGCATCCGCCACAAGGGCACGGCTGCCGGGAGCCAGCTCACTTGCTTTGGGAAGAGAAAAGGGAAGTTAATTTTCACAGCCAAAAAGAAAATAGGGAGTTCTTTTCAGACGGCAGGAATGTTTAGTCACTTGCAATTTCTGCTTCCTGGGTATATCTCTCTACAAGAAAGACCCTGGATAGAAGTCTCTTCAAGCAGCACCACAACGTGTGTTTGCCCAAACTCTGGTGTCCTAAACCTGTTCCAAGGTCCTGGTGCTGGCTCCTTAGGGAGCTGCGAGTTTTTCAGGGAGGTTCAGTCTCACTTGCTCTGCACTTTGGCAGCCTTAAAACAAATGCATGTGTCTAGCTGGAAAAAGAGCAAACCTGCAACCCTGGCTCAGGGTCTGACTCACCAGCTGAAAACAGCAAATCCCCAATCTCCCCGTGACACGCAAGCCAGGACACGACAGCAGAACTGCACTGCACTAGGCCCTGCCCTGTGCAAGGTTCAGGTTTGGAGTGTCTCTGGCTCTGAAAACTGCCACTGACACCACACTGTCACAGTGGGGAGACTGCATTTGCTCCATGTTGCACTGTGACAGTGAGTGACCCTGCATCACGGCATTGCTCATACAACAAAGCTAGCACCCCCAGCTGAGCTCCCCAGCTCCATCAGGGTGCTGGTATCTGCACCACAACATCTCAAGTCCCTGCCAAGCTGTGGCTACATGCCCTCCAAGCACGGGGCATGGTTCCCCAGTTGGAGAGAGATGACAGCAATTCGGCTCAGGGTTTCTGCAGTACAGTGCAGACTGCACACCTTGCACAACAAGCCCCAGGCAGCAGTGTCAGGCAGTCAGCCCAGCTCAGGTCATGCTGCTGACACTACTCAGTCTGCGATTTCAGGGGTTTCCAAAGCCCAGCCTGATCTGCTGGTTGCTTCGTGGAAGTACCTTTCTTGTTGTGTTACCACACTAATTGTCGGCTTGCATTGCAAACGCTTCCTGACACACAGCCCCAAGTCCCACCCATACACATTCAGTTGAATAATCCTGCATAGACAGAGAAACTACAACTTGGGGTGGGGGGTGGGGGGGGGTGTAGGAATCCTCTAACAAACAAACATAGGCTCAGTTAAATATTTATAGGGGGGAATTTCAATTTCAAGCAGTTTTTTCAGTCATCTGGGACATTTCAGCTCTGCTAGGGTAGATGAGTTCCAGGGGATAGGACACTGTTGAGAACTACGACCCAGAGGCTGAACTCTCCCAGCATGTAACTCAGGAGAAAAACAGACCTGGGCAAGGTTGTGCTTCTGCTGGGTACCGTCCAAGTGACGAGACCTCCCTTCTTGCCATGACCATTGCTCCCAAACACACAACACTGGAACAGGATCCTCAGAGAGACTGTGAAGTCTTCTTCTCTGGAGACTTTCAAGACCTGTCTTGATGTGTTCCTGTGTGACCTGCACTAGACTACGGTCCTGCTCCAGCAGGAGGGTTTGGACTCAGTCTCCGGAGGTTCCTTCCAACCCCTAATATCCTGTGAACACGTCAGGAGAAGAGAACAGGTAATGAAGTGGATTTGTAAGAGAAGTCCCAAATTGCTCTTGTACATGGAAATCTACCCAACCCAAAGCCTCAAGACACTGCAGCACAGACCTGAAGTTTTGCTTGCCTCCCCCAGTACTTGAAGTACCACTGCTAGAAGCGGCAGCTCATCCTACCAAGAAGGTACCTCTGTGAGCAGCCAGCAACACAGGCTGTGCTTTAGAAATCACAAAACCACAGGCTGAGTAGTGTTGGCAGTGTGATGGGTTTCCATAGCACTGTTCCCACCTCACAAACCTCACTCCATACTCTTTTCATGATAAATTCACTATTTATGCACCATCTAAGGCAGGACTATGGGTTTGATGGACCTTTGACCAGGATGATCTGCTGCCTGCATATATCTGCACTATCCAAGCACTTTCAGCATGGTCTGAATTTGGAAAGGTCAGTGTTAACACCTGCAGGAACAGCCAAATGGTCAGGGGTTAAGGTAACAAATCCTTGAAACCAGGTTGATAAAAAGAATAAACAGGAAAATTGAGGAAAGCAATGACTGACATCAATAACAAACATTATTAGAAAGACAGAAACTTTTATCTGTCTGATATCAGAAGAATCTGTGTCTTCATTTTTTCCCTCTTTTCCACTAGGTAAGTTTTGTTAATACTGAAAATTTTGTGTAGAGCAGCCCTTTGTAAGCTCTGTTGGCCTTAGTCCTCAAAGGATGAAGGTCACAATTCTCAAGAGGACAGAACACCAACCAAACCACACTTTGTGCAGTGGGACCTGCAAGAACTTTACCACGTCCCTGGTCAGTTTTGCCATGTTAAAAAGACTTCAGCCCCAAAGGAAANAGTCAAGCCTTGGTTCATAAAGGTAGGGTTGAATAGAAAGGAGTTAGGCTCAAAAGGAGAACCCTCTGTCCAAGTCCAAGTACCTGAAGCAATATTCATAAAGCAAATGCTGTAATGACTAGCAAGCTGTGTGCATTTTGCCCCTCACAAGCTGACAAGTCTCAAGACAACATCAGTGCTTCAGTGTTTCTAAAAAGGGATTTAAAATAAAAGCACAATGAGTCCATGGGCAACCTTTGTTTGAAATCTACATGAGGGGTGGTAAGTTTTGAAAGGCTGACTCCCTACAAACATAAGCAAGGGAAAGTTATCAGCTCTGGGCGCCCAAAATATTTACTCAATCTCACGCTATTCTAACTAGTCTCAAGTAGACCTTTCCAAAGACCCATGATGTCACAAATACACATGATGGTGTATACTTGATCCATGCTCAAACGCTGAACACCCTTTCCCCATTTTTAGAAGCAAACACTGTTCTTGCAAGGTAGGAATATGGAAACCTATCCAATGGGGAGAGGAGGCTGAAGGTCTGCAGCATCCACTGTGCAACATCCAAGGGTCACTGCAACAAATTAAACTGTGGGATTAATTAAGAAACCTAGATGAATCATTTAGGGCAAGCAAGGGACAAAAGGCTGGGAGAAGACACCCTTGTGGCACAGGTTGGGGCATTTTAGTAGCTGCAATTGATCCAATACTTGGGTTTAGATCTCATCTGGCCGAAAGCTACAGCTCAGGAAGCATGCCTAGAGGAGGATGTCAGTACACTGTGCGTGTTTCGATACAAAGGTTTGGGATTCCAGATCTTATTTTTAGTATTATTTTCATTTCTTCGTGTAATGAGTTCAGTGTTTCAGGCAGCCCTGGAGGAGCAAGGACATGTCCTGTAATAAAACTAATTAATTCAAGTGGAATATCTAGCCATTATTGTGAAAGTGGCCAAATCCTTCAGTCCTGAAAAGCTGCCAAAATGGCCGTTAGTCTGGCTGTGGTCACAGGCAGGATTCCTGTGGCCTCCAGCAACACCCAACTGGTCCCTGGGACAGAGACTGCAGAAACCAAAGTGGATGTTGTCTCCTCACACCAACTCCCACAGCCCTAGTTTTACTAAACAAGGCAACTGCCTCAGAGGGCTCAATGCCAAATTCCCTCTAATACCCCCAGACCAAGCATGTCCTAGTCATGTGCATAGAGTTCTAGACCCTCCTAAACCTCCAAGATTAGCTTGAATTGGGTATTTTTGCATTATTCAAACTCTGCAGACCACTCATTTCCACCTTCCCAGCCTTGCCCATGCTTTCAGTCAAAATGTGCCCTGAAGGGAGCAGGGTACCAAATTCATCCTGGAGATGTCAGAAGTCATATTCATACCACAGGTTAAGATTTTTGGGTCCCATCTGCAAGCAGTAGGAAACTGGGTTCCCTCAGAGAGAAATTCCAGGCAAGAATCTCATCAACCAAAATCCCTCAATAATGCAGAAAAATTAATGGAATCTGTCTCACTCCCTGCAAGCTAAGGGTGACAGGGTCTGTGGGGTCTGGCAGGAAGAAAAAAGCATGGAATAAAATTATTTTAGTCACTAAAATCAACAAGAAGGAAATGACTCAGAATATCAACAGGGAGCTGACCTGTTGTGTAAGATGGCACCATTCTGCCACTGTCTCCTGGGTTTTTTTTATCTCTGTTTTGGACTGCTCTTTAAATTCAGTGATGAATTAGAGAGTTATGCCTTTAGTGCTATCCCACCACCCAGCCTCAGAAATGGCAATATTCCCTCAACACCACTAGACTTTCTGCCCAATAATGTCCTGTGTAATGGACTATCTGTAGCTATGTGGACTTCCAACAATCTAAACAAAATCCTCCCAAAATCACCTCTGCAGAAACCATGAAGCACTGTTGCAGCACTGTTCACCATGGCCAAAGGAAGAGGTCCTCTACCATGGCCAGCCGTTGCTTTAGGCCACTTCATCTCAGTTTTCATCATGGCAAATAATTAACCCACCTATTCACACCCAAGTCAGATCAAGATGGCACAGTAGTTACTTTCCTGCCATGGTACCAAGCCACTTATCATGGTGCTCAGAAGAAAGTGTTCTACATATCAGGGATCACACTGGACTTGTGGCCCTCTGTTTGTGGTGTTCAGTAGTGCAGAGAACAAACATTCCACCACAGGATCACTGTCTTTGACCAGTCGGATTAAGAACCTGGGATGCAGCCCGGAGCAGTTCTTTCAACCTGAGAAAGTAGTGGTAAGACCTGTTGTATTGTTACTACTCATCATTTTCCTCACACTAGTTCAGCTGCAAACCTAGAAGAGTGAAGCAGCTATGGCGTGCAGGATGGATTGCAGCACCCCTGACAAGTGTTCCCAAAAAGCAAGACACAATTCACTGATATAACTGGAATTTGTCTTTAGCACAGGCACTGCAGGATGAACAAGGAGAAGCACAAGGAACAAAAAACAGCCACAGAAAGCTCCAGGGCTGCTATGTTAGCCTCACCGCAAACAGAAACACCATGGTGGCCAACCACTCTGACCCAAACTATCCTGGCAGACAGGACATACAGGACACCAGTCAGCCACTTTGGATTATCCACAGCCTCAGCAGCTACACATGCCCATGCAGACTATAGGGCCCAGCACCTGTTCTGGGCTTGAATGGCACAGGAAGATGGAGGCCCACGCCAGTCATACCTCCTGCTCCTCCTCCTCATGCCATTCCTCTTCACTAAACCTGAGTTCCTCTCCCCATTTCTGCTTTATTTTGAAGTGCCAGATGAAACAGCAGCAGATGGAGGCGAGCCACTCAACCACTGCAAGCAAGCAACAGGAGCGTTCCCACATGGGTGGAGTGGGACAGCTGCCACTGCACCGAGCACAAACCTGCATCAGCCCCCCGGCTCGGCTCACAGCCCAACAGCACGCTGAGCACCACAGGCAAAACCTCCTGGACCCAAACATAAAATGACTCCGGAGCAACTTGCCAGATGCAAAAAATAGTCAGATTCTGGTCAGTTTCACTGTTTTTCCTCTTCTGCCTTCATTGGGACTGCTCAGAATTTGTCCTCCTCCCCTAGAAAGCAAATTTTGGGACTTCTAAAATTTTAGCACTCCGTACCCTACAGGAGGCAACTTACACTGGAGGATACACATCCGATTTTTTTGAAGTATGGAAAAGGTGTTGGATGACACTCAAACCCACATGAACACCTTCAACAACTGACTGCAGTACCTCCAGACTAAACAGAAAGCACTCCTGAGATGGGGACAACAGATGCCTACCCACCCTTTTCTGCTTTTAAAACAGCAAGAGAAAGACCTGGGAAGGTTATCAGACAACCTTCTCTCCAATCCAAAAGAAGCTCATTAGCATAAACTCGGTCTTCAATAATCAGCCGAAAGAGATAAGAACAGACTGCCCTGGATGAAAAGTTAAGATCTTATGGGGAAATTTCACTGTGATCTTGAGCAAAAACACTGAGCAAAGCTTCATGAATTTTCCTGACATTATAGGACTCTCCCACAGACAACAACATACAAGTGACTGCACAGCATATCACTTACTGTAGGCATCCTGCATCACCTGGCTACAAGGACAAGCTGCAAAGAGGCACAAAATCTGATCTTTAAAATTGTCTCCAGCCAGCTAGGTATTGGAATTGGAAACATTATTAATTTCAAGGGCAAAGCATTAGAAATCCCTCCATCCCACCTGAGCTAGTTTATATCTGCAGAAAATTTTAAGGAAAAGCAGGGATTTCAACACCATTCAATTCCCACCAGTGCTTTGTGTCACTCTCAATTACAGCCCAGAATGAAATACCAAGAAATCGTTCCTCACGGCCGGCAGAATTAATGGGATCTTTGACTTAAGAGAGCACCAAGCAGCGAATTTGCTCCCTTACCAGCCAAGAGGCACAGTGCAGCTTTCTTCAAAATAAAAGCTGCAACGCCAAAGGATAGTTTAATGCTTATAAAAGTGACCTGATGTTTCCCCGTATTCCCGTCCATAAGAAAGGCACATGATGACTGAGCCTTTTCTTTCTAAAGCAATTTATTTCTACCATAAAGCAAGAGGCTTTATCTTCTTACTGCTATCTAGCCAAATTATGTGTGGGACAAAACATTGAACAGAAGATAACAATGCAGTTGCAACAAGCTGTCAAATGCTGGGCTGCAGCAGAGCTCTGATAATGTGAGCACTAACCCTTTTTTGTTAAGCCTTTTCTTAGGATAGCTACCACAATTAGATGGCAACTCACACATATAATGAGGTCATGCTTGGCCAGTTCGTAAATGAGAAACATTTCTCAGCTTGCTGGCAGCGACTGCTGAAAGTAGGCAAAGATGTTTCAGTCAGACTATGCCTGATAAATGTAGTTTCTCTGCAGAAATAATAATAAGACTAGATTTTCAACCTGCTAAACTGACAGATTTCCTTCCAGAAAAGTGAAGGTTTGGTTGGGTCAACTCCATTGTTCAGAGAGAAACCAAAACCTCTATTATAGAACACAAGGATGTGCAACAAGACATTGAGGGAGTGGGGCACAACTACCACTTCTGTTCAGCAGGGATGTAAAGCAGCACAGTTTAAGGCCCTATATGAGGGTTTTTCCTTCTCTCCTTTGTCCATACCAAGATCATTGGCTTCCAAATACCACTGCACACTGAGTACCCACGAGGCACCACGTAGTTGCATGGCACACAGCAAAACGGCATGTAACAAAACTCCCTCCTGCAGGGAGACACAAGACAGTGACACAGCTTTCCCCACAAGACTTCTGCCATTGGATGAAGCCTTTCTCTTGCAGAAGACAAACCTGTTTCTTCCGGTAGATGCAAAGAGTCAGCAAAGCCAAGACCAACGTGTTCAGTATGTGTTGCTAAGGACACTCTCAAAAGCATTCACACACACTGATTGAGGAGGCACCTCCCCAAGGAAAGGCCGGGGTGAAGATGGGTGGAAGTAGATGCAAAGACAATGGCTTTGCATCCCTCTGACATTTAAGGGGTCTGCTAAGCAGCCAGTGGATCAAAGTTATGTATTTCACCCTGGTTCAAGGAAAGAAATCAGGATTTCTTACACCTGAAAACTCAGCACACCATCGAGATCATCCCTCCTCCTGTAACAGAAATGCTTTACAAGCATCTCCAAGTTTTAACTTGACCTTACTTTGTCTGCTTAGAACAAAACATCCTTCCTGAAGAAATCACAGCCTCAACAAGGCAGGCAGATGTGACTATGCTCAGAAAGCTAGAATTGACCAGTCCAAGTCGAAACACAAAGAATTCACCAGGGAAACTTCTGTTTCTCCTAAGTGCTGAATGCAGGACCAGGAAAAGCAGGTACAGGAATGCTGCTGGCCACCAGGATGAATTGCTGCCTTCACAAACTTGGTTGTGTTTGTGGGTTACAGCAACAGCTGCCCATTGGGCAGATAAATCAGTTCCAGATATTACTGCAGCCAGGTCTAGTGCAGACACAAACACACCTCTTGCATTCCAGTTTTCACTGTTTTGCCTTCCAAATTGTTTATCTCAGCTCAATTCCTGGATGTGGATAAAACAAACGACACAGACTTTCTCACAGACCGGGCTTCTTGCTGTTCCCTTGACAAATACCATGCTCAGCAAGTGTGAGCCTGAAATCCAGAGGAAAGGAAACAACTGCAAAGGGCAAGAAGGAAACAGATCATCTGCCAAGGGACAGCATGAAAACACACTTCTCCTTTGGGGCAGAGCCTTAAAATCTTCCCAGGCTTCCCTCTCTCTCCAAACCACCATTTTTATACCACCATCATTACAGTCACATAAATGCTAGTGGGACTGGGGCAGGGAGTGGCAATATTTTCAAGAAGCTGCTCCACAAGGTATTACTTGTCTTAAGAGGACAGTTAGCTCGGGACCAGACACAGGTGCCACCAAGCCACTTAGAGGCCCAATCCACCTACTTGGTAAAGCCTCAGAGACAGCTGTGTGCTTTTTCACTCACATATCATGTTCAGAGCTATTAATTGCATTCCATTTCCAATGCGAGGAGCTCTGCAGATGTTTGATTTATCCTGAGCAGAGCCGTTGTAGTAGACATCTTAACACACTTTGTGGATTTGACTCTTGCAGATGGCTTGCTTCCCTGATGTCTAGTAATGTCCGAGCTTGCATAAGCCAAGTTGACTGCCTGGTTGCAGCACTTCAAAGAATCACCACAGAATGGCTTAGGCTGGAAGAGACCATAGAGATCACCTAATCCAACCTCCCTGCCACGGGCAGGGATGCCTCTCAACTAGACCAGGTTACTCAAGTTCTCATTCAACCTGGCCTTGAACTTCTTACTATCCTCCCTCTTAATCTGGTGATCAAAAGGCACATAGCACAGCACAAGGACATTCATAGCCTGTCTCTCCTCTACCTCTCACCCACATTCTAGCAACACAGTGCCTTCAGGTGATCAATGCTGTGTTACATCTGGCCAACTGGACCAACAGGGTGGGAGCAGAAGGACTGATTACACATATGCCCATGAAAATCATGATGGATCGTTCCTTTCCTTATAAAAGCAGGAGTCTTCCTTGGCAATTCAGCGGACATAAAAAAACACACTCATACCTTACTGGCATGGTTTTCAAGTTGCTGTTAAAATTCCACTCATATTATGCTATCTCCAACCTCAGAGTCTTCTGTGTTTTGGAGCAATACATTAAGCTGTCTTTTAGCAGCCAGCTGCCAAGGGGAAATGGAGGTTTTGACACCTGACCCATAAGGAAGGATGTGTGGCATTTAGGGCTGCCCAAATAAGGATTTTAGCTGGATGCTAAAACATGCTGTGTTTTTAACAGTTAACTATTTTGACACTGGTTTTACATCATGGGAGTTCAAAGTGGAATCCCTGACCAGCTGAATGAGGCAACCCCATCTGTGCAAGTTCAAGTTTGCCTGGGGCTGCATTCTTTGCACAGTTCTCTTCCCTTTTGGAAAGGATACTCTGCACTGGCATGGACTGAAAAAAACACACATTTGTTTTAATAAAGAAGTGATATTCCAAAGCAGGACTCAATAGCCAGTAGCAGATTCTGAGGCAGATCCCACTGAATTAATAAACACATCCAAAACAGCAAAATAAAACAGTACTACAAACCAAATGTATCCTCACTGGCAAAATGACAAAAAAATACCCTTAACTAGTCGGCTTTGAACAGTGGCTCAGGAACCTTTCTTCCAAAGGGGAACAAGTTATTGTCTCCATTAGGAGAAAACAGATGCTCTTCAGCTATTCCTATAACCTGGGCAAGACAATTTAAGGTATTTACTGACATGGCTAAGATCAGCCCTGCTCCACTTCTAGCACAAGTTCCCACCTTGTAGAGCAGCACTGGCACCCTGATGCCTCTTGAGCCAGTTCAGGTCATTGATCTGACAAAAAAAATATCAGTTTGCTTCCTGGAGCTGCCTTTCTGTAGGATTAGCTCCAGTGAACCAGCACGCTCAGACACAAGGTGAGAACTAAACCCAGCAGAAGGAAGGTAGAACATGGCAGCTGAGAACTGGACAAGACCACACAAGCCTCTGATTTGTTCGTAATGGCCAAAGCACAAAGCAGCATTCCCACCCTCCCGATGAAATTGGAGAGCTTGAGACACTCTAATGGTGCCTGAAACATCTTTTTGAGCCTCAGAGACAGACACATTCCAAGACTCATTTGTTCCTGGGCCACCCTAGAACTGCTTGGAGAGAAGATGGCTATCATGGACTGGGAAATTGTCTGCCAGCACACAGACTGTTAACATAAAGTACAGACAGCACTCATTCTGCTCTCTGTGTCCTCAGGCACATCATTTAGTCCATCTGCAAAACAGCATGCCGATCTCATTGAGGTGCTGAAAACCACAACACACTTGAGACTGGCATGACCTCTGCCAGCTACACACACAGAGTAACAACCCTCTGTCCCCTGGCCCTGAACAGTTCAGGCAGTTCCAGCCAGCAGCACATAAGGTTTGTTACACGATGACCTGAAATAAACTGTAAAAGAGTGTGGTACACTGGCATCTGAACTATTTCAGAGGCCCTGATCCCTGGAGGTGCTGAGCCTCTCTATCACTCCCACCATTGGTGGGAGTTCATGCACTTGCCTCCCCAGGGTGGATTGAAGTTCTCAGCCTGATTTCCACAGACTGCCGCTATTTTGTTCCAACATTCCCAACATCTTCAAAATACCCAAAGCTTCTTGTGCAACAAGCAACATCCCCTGCTTCCTAGCTACATGGTAGTTTGCGTTACTTTCTGCCTACAACGATTTCAGGGTTGGCTTTACAGACCTAAGTGGAAGACTAAACAATGCTGGAGCCACAGCAAGAGAACTTGCAGAGTTTTATTCCATGTTTCATTTGGGCAATCCTTCTGCCTCTCATCAGGGAAAAAAAAAAAAAAAAAACTTGCCAACCTCTTAATTTAGGAATAGCATGAGCTCTGCATTCCAACCCTGAATCAGCCAAAGGAGAGTATTTTCAAGCTGGAAAGGGGAAAAAGGGCAAATACCTTTAAGTAGAGTAAAAAGGGGGGGGGGAACAACAAAAAACCAAGCACTGAACACCTGCCTTTTGCAGGCAAAAACTTGCCCTTGTGGGACTCTTGAAATTAGCTTGACATCAGGATTTGAAAGGGAATTTCAATCCCTGCTCTTGGTGGGTGCAAGACTGCTCTCCCTGTCACTGCTTTAAAACAAAAGGAAACTCTCCTATGTATTTTACAGGCACACTGCAGACAGAAGTGAGGATATGAATCTGAACGGAAGAGTACCAAGTGAAGCCAGCAGATTTGGAGTTTGGGTTTGTTGTGGCTTTGCAGTTTGCTGTTTTTTTTCTAATCGCTACAATAACCTGTTAAAAATTTAGTAATCCGAAAGGAGCAAACCCTTTTCGGCATGTCCAAGCTCTTCTGCCAAGACACGCTAGACTGTGAATATTCCAGCTGCATGGTTCATGTCATGGTGGTTAACGATGTATCAGTATTTTTACTATTCACCACCTATGGACACTACAGAGCACATACATTAAAGTGTTCTTAAACTATGCTATTTTCTTGTGTGTGTGCAACACACACAAAGATACAGTCAGATATAGCATATCCATTCTACTACAGTAAAGATAATAAAATCAAGCAAAGTACCCAATGAAGCAACATCATTCTGAAATAAAGCCCATAAATGCAAAAAGAGCAGCATTAACCCAGAAAACCACCACTCAACTCATCACTGCAATGCTCTCTGCCATCCTCCAACGTCTTGTAAAAAAGCATTAGACTGGAAGTCAGTATCAGGTTCCTTAAATCTAAATGCCCTTGTCTTCTTCTGAAGGGTGTACAATTCACTCCCTTGACACTCAAATTCTACAGTCAAGTGAGATTTCACATCATCACGTTCTCCAGACTCTTAGCTCTCCCCAGTCCACCGCAGCTGGGCAAAAGAGGGAAAACAAGAGTGGGGCTAAGCAGTGGGTGCTTGGAAACAGCAGTTTGCAATGTGCAGTTTTCCCTGCTGCTGGTTATCCTTTCCTCCTCTCTTTCCATCTCTCCCCACCAAGCGGAGCAGCGTTCGTGGGTACTCAGTTGTGTTCCCATCCTCCCAGTGAAGAAAGCCGGGAGGTACAGCCCGCTTCAGACATCTTTTAAATAAAGCCTCAGCGAGAGAGAGGAGAGGGAATCCAAAGTCGTGCTGCTTAACTAGTTATGCAAACAGAGGCACAGCCCCAGCCGCAGCCAGAGAAGCAAAAAACCAGCAAGAAGACAGAAGTCAGTAAGATATCACAAAGGAGAAAGTGCCGTTTTCTACTCCCAGACCTGTTCGGCAGTTTTCAACATCCCACACCAAGGGAAAGAGCTTGCGGCCGAAGGCAAGGGAGAGGCAGCATTAATAAAGCCAAGCTCTGCTGCACCGGCATCCCCAGAAGCGCTCCCTCCCACGGCAACTGCAGCAACAGGTCAGGAGCCTGTTGGTGTCCCCGTTCTTGGGGCTGTCCCCGTTCTTGGGGCTGTCCCCTTCAGGGACACTCCTGTTTCCCCGGCGCCCAGTGCCTGGATCACGGACCCACACCGGAGCCGCGGCACGGAAGCCGGCAGCAGCGAGCTCTGCTGGAAAGGAGTCATAGGCAAGAGGGTCCCTGCATAACAGAGATCCCACAGCCCCTCAGCCACCTTCTTGGGGCTGCCCATGATCCCCCCACGCTGCCTCTCCCTGTATCTTTGGGGCATCCGTCACACTCCAGGGTTACTTTATTCCCCTACCAAACCCAAATTTGAATCTCCACCTGTCTCCGCTCCCCAAAGGACTCCGATTCTCACAGCTGCATTCCCCCAAACTTCACCCTTACCTGCCCCCATAAGTTTTCTTCTCTAGAAGATCTTAATCTCCACCATGCCCCTGAGGCCATTCCCTGCACTCTCCTTCCTCGTTACATCGCACCCCCACTGCTCCTGCCCCGTGCCATGGAAACCTCTCTAACCCCTGAGATAGCTGCACCCCAATAATATCAATTTTCCCCATTCCCCCCATTCCCCAAGGGGTGCATTCACAACCCTTTCCCTCTCCGGCGCCACTCTCATTCCTGCCCTTCGTCGCTTCTCGGACTATCTCGCAAGGATCCTCCTTGCCTGCTCTCCCAAGGGGTCCCTCTGTCCCAGGGGGACCACCGTCAGACCACCCTTTAGTATCGCTTATGTCTCCTGGACGTGCCAGTGCCCCGCTGCCTCGCTGCTACCCCTGGCGCTCGATCTGGGGTGCGCGGTGCACAGCGTCAGTGGCCGCTGCACACTGCTTGGTATCCAACACTAGGTCACCGGCTCCCGGGGTGTGGTGCCCGGTCCGCGGTGCATAACGCCAGAGCCCAGTGCCCGGCACCAAGTTACCGGTGTCCGGTTTGCGGTGCCCGGTGCACAACGCCAATGTCCGGTGCTCCGCATCAGGTCACCGGCGCCGGTGCCTTGTCCTCGGTGCGCGGCTCTCGGTGCTCCCTGCCAAACCCGTGGTCCCCGGTGTCGGCTGCGCGGGGTTGCGCGGTGCCGGGCGTTGCTCACCTGCGGGGCGCTCGGCGCTGGCGCCGTACTCGGCCGTGTCGCGGCGGCGGGCGCAGGTGCCCTGCCCCTGCACCAGGGCTTGAAG
>VWZE01013176.1:126753-143724 GCA_013396675.1 Eubucco bourcierii
GCCGGGTCCTAGAGCCGCCCCTGCGCTTGCCCCACCCAGAGGGGGTCGGTGCTGCCCCGGAGGGGAGAGCGTATCAGACCCAGAGGGGTCGGAGGCAGCCCCGGAAGAGAGAGGGGTGCAGCCCAAAGGGGAAAGGGGATCAGACCCAGAGGGGGTCGGATGCAGCCCCGGAAGAGAGAGGGGTGTAGCCCAAAGGGGAAAGGGGATCAGACCCAGGAGGGGTCTGGGGCTGCCATACAGGAGGTATGGGATTGACTCAAAGACGAAATCGTGGTCTGACCAACATGGAGCAAGGGCCTGCTGCAGGAGAAGTCAGGGTTTGCCTTACAGGTGGATGGTGATCTGCCTCAAAAGGAGGCTTGAGGTCTGCCCCACTGCGTAGAGGAGGGCCATACGCACATGGAGTGGAGGCCTTCCCCCACAGGGAAAGGGGAGAATAGGGGTCTGCCCCACCCATGGTACAGAGGGGGATGGAGAGCCAGTCCCACAAGAGGGTCGGGGTCCTGTCCCGCAGGGACACTGTGCTGGGAAAGGGAACTCTCTGATCCTCACATCCCCAGAGAGCACCAACAGAGAGACTGAGCCTACTCTCCACACAGTGCCCCAGAAGGACTAGGCCAGGCATAAGCAGCTACGTTTCAAATCGGGTCCCATCATAGGGATGGAGGGTCAAAACCTGGGCTCAGGGACAGTCTTGCCATCCAGCCCCCACCAAATGTTGGGCCTGGGAGCTACCATGTCTTCATAAGAGCAGGACTCTGAGGTCAGGTGAGCTCAGGAGACTCAGGGTTCCATGCCCATAGGGCTGCCTACATCTCTAGCCTGGCTTCCCGCATAGCATTTACACTCCCAGACCAAAGTCAGCTGCAGCAGGTTCAGTGCCATCTCTGTGGCACTACCCTGTGAGGACACAATATAACCAGAAGTGCAGAGGTAAAGCTCTTCAGGCTTAGGGGTTTTGATGCAAAACGCTCATTTAAAATCCTGTCCCACTCCAGCTGCCTAAGTGTCACAGACTCAACAGAGGATTTTAAGTACAAAGGATGTTATATAGAAGTTATGGGGTTTTAGCAGTAAAAAATAATAACAAATCCAAGGGGATGTAAACAAGCTACTGAAGCTGGGAAACTCAGTTAATATCATTGTGGGGGTTTATCGTTAAAATTAGGTACTGAGGCAGCCTGAGTTCCCACAGTTGTGTGAACGTCAGCTTTGGGGCACTGAAAGTTAACATTTGGTGCTGTAGTTTTTTGGGGGGTTTTGGGTTTTTTGGGGCTGTTTTTTTTCCAAATTAGAGGAAAAAAAAAAAAAAAAAGCTGCTGGACTCATGTGGCACAATTTTCAGCACAGGATTACTCATGACCCTGGAGTTATACAACAACATCTTTGTTTGTGGTATCAACAAGTGCAGGATAAAACAAGGGGATGCAGCATTCAGCACACTCCATGAAATTCCTGCAATACATCTTGGGACCATGCACACAGTCTTGTCCTGGCCCCTGGCTTTTCCTAAGCAATGTCTAGAGGTTTACAAGAGTTTAGTCAAGTGGGGTCCCTTTCAATGTCTGTTCATCATGCTGAAGATGATACTTAATGGAAGAGCTGCCCATTTGATTTTGGATTTTTGGTTGTTGGGTTGGGGTATTTTTGAGGAGCAACATTGCTTTCTTAAGCTGAATGGTGATTTCACGATCCCCTTTTCACTTTTGGAGGAATACAGTTCCTTTTGGGGTCTCTGTGGCAGGAGCATTCATTGCTGGTTGCAGCACTCATTGCTCTGAGTGTAGGGGACTCCAAAACTCCAAGCCAAACAAAATGTTTCCCTGAAATTAGAATCAAATAACAAAGGTCTTTTTATTCCACTTCACATTACAAAATCCCTTTTTGCATTACAGAACCCAAATTTTAGTCTGATTGACTCAAGGAAGACAAAAACAAAGAAAAAAAAAAGGAAAACCAACCTATAAAGAAAAAAAGCCCAGCACAGACTTTGCATTCGTTATCCCCACAAATTGCTAAGTGAGAAAACGGGATGCACAGTTCTGCACACAAGCAGCCCCTCGAAAGCCTCCCTTTAAAACAGATTTGCCAGCAGATGTTCAATAGAAAATGGAGCACGTTAGTTTTACCACACACTCACAACTTCTTGGGGATGTGGGGAAGGAGGCTCTCAGTACCTTTTTTATGATCTGACGTTGACTCCACTAATGACTCACATTTGGTTCCAATGAGATATTTTCATATGACTAATGAATCTATATTTGGAGACATAAGAAGGCTTGGTTAATTATCTGTTGCAGTTAGTTAAATATTCAATTTTTTAAAAGCAGGTTTTCCTCCTGTGGCAAATGTTGTGCCCCTATGGTCCATCTTCTCCTGGTACTTTAAAAGCAGCCCAGTGCTTTGACTTGTACCAAGCTGACATCTGGGTTTCTGCATGTGTAAGCACAAGAGATGGCCTGAACTTAATTATACAGCTAACCAATCCTGCATTTTTTATGTGGCCAATAGGTCATTCCCCAAAGGACAATTTAAACCCAATTTTTCAACACACACTTGATGCTTGCAGCAGCCCATTTTGCTGGGGGCATTTATTGGGGTGCCATTAATAACTCCTGGCAGGGCAAATTCTGTATGAGCACTGTCATGTAGGCTGCTTGTGCACAAATCAGTTTTCCACAGGGAGGGCTCAAAATCTGATGAGAGAAGAGAAGGGAAAGAGAAGGGGGAGGGAAGTGGGCTCCTTCAGTTCAGCTGCCTGAATTGCAGAAGGACATAAAACATAATGATCGTGGAGGGAAAGGAACTGTACACAGTTCAGATGTGGGAATGAGCCAGGATTTCCTGTTCATATGCCTCTTTAGTAGGTGCTCGAGCTGTTCTCCTTCTTTTATCGCTGTCATTTTCTTTGTCTGCCACCAAAGCAATAACACTGGTGCAGATACAATGGATCAGATGTTCTCCTTGCCCCTGCTGCTGCAGCCCTTAGCCAGGAGACCTCTCTCTGCTGCTCTCCAGAACTCGAGCAGAACAATAAAGAAGATTTTACAGCTGTTGTGGGGATGGGGGGAGGCGAGAAGGCAGAGGGAAAACAGCTTGAGTGCCTGTGGCCAGCTATAATTTTTCCAGTGGGTCTTTGCTGACAGTTTTAGGATTAACAAGTGAGTTCTGTTCCCAGGCATTTACCCCTCTGGATAAGCTGGCCTGTTTGTTCTCAAGGGTTTATTTTACCCTGCAAAATATGGCATTGCCAAACAGATGTAGGCTTGTTCCTAGAAAGGCAAGTTATAACTGAAGCTGCATCTCACAGAGGCTTTAGCCCTTGGAATTGTTTGGAAATGCTACAGTATTCCTCCGACCCTTTTCAGGGCAGTTTTTTCCCACAGACGTGCTAGTCGATTCTTTTATGGCTCTGTCCTTTGTCAAGGATGAATTAGGAAAAATAAACTCACAAACAAAAAGTGGAGGCCCAGCACAGAGATCTTCTTGCTTCCAATGATTAAGAAGTATTTTACAGCTCTGGTTGTAGGGGGTGGAAAACAATGTGTCCTCCTGTGTTTTTCTTTCCCTCATTTTCAGCTTGATGGGTAATGGGAGAGAAAAAACAAGGGGGGATGGGGGGCAGGGAAGAGGAAAGAAGAATAAACCAGTCTTAACTATTTTTAAAGGCCTCCTTTTCAATACCCTGACACAAAGTGCTTTATGGTGAATGCTAGAGAAAGCCTTCTGTGTCCCAGAGCTGGCACAGTGAAGGACAGGTGGTGAGGAAGGAAGAGAAGGCTGTGAGGATGCAAGCTGGGCCTGATGTCAGTATTTGGTGGCCAGGATCTTGCTTTCTTCCTAGAGATATGGCAAACATCAGCCATGCGTAAAGGTTTGCTGAGAAACTGGGAGCTAGGAATTACCTGGGACTCACAGCGAAGTGAATCGGGACAGGACAGTGAGGGGCCTGCCCTCCCTTGCCTTGGTCCCTCCCATGGCTGGTGAGGAGATAAGGCCAAGGTTAGGGCAAGTCAGTAATGGGGGCAGAAGAAGGTCTGCTCTGATCCCTGTCCTCTACAGGGAGGAGCCCACCTCTCCAAAAAAAAGGAACAAAAATACCCTTAAAATCCAACTACAGAGATGCCAAGTCTTTTCACAAGATGTGTGTCTGTTCAAGCTCCCAGGTGATGTCCTGCCTTTGCTGGCCAGCTCGTTTTTCCCTTCAGCAGCAGGTCAAGCATCTTGCCAAACCTTTGGTGGCCAGATACCCCACATCACATATTCTTGGAGGGAAATCCCACTTCACCTGAAAGCCCAGCTGCCCTTCCTTATGCTGGCAATTGGAGCGCTAATGGCTCCCCATCCCCTGATACATGCTCCCTGTTCTTCCAATATGTGCTCTCTAAGACTGTAGGTCACTCATGCTCCAACCCTATGCTGCCTTGCTCCCCTGCTGCAGGAGCAGGGAGGGCAAAACTTCACCTGCCTCCAGGCACCCCAGTTCAGCAGCTTCATTCAGTGAATTGGGGTGGGAGAGTGAGTTTTGCAGGGCACTGCAGAGAGGCACTGTAAGGCCCATTTGATCCAGCCTGCCCACAGCACTGGCTGCTCCCCAAGACAATCATGCTGCAAATCACAAACTTTCAAGGTAATAAAGCAATGGCCCAAAAATTAGTTGTCGGCATCAACTCATCTTCCTCCTCTGGTTTAGGTGCCCAGAGGTTTGCTGCAAACCTTACTTGTGTTGCCAGAGCATGCAGAAGGGAGCAGTTTTCAATGGTGCAAACCCAGATTTTCTCCACCTGCTAGGCTTAGTTAACAGAAGTGGTTGAACACAGAAGCAGGAGTGGTTCTTATCTGAAATCAACCTCGTGTTTTCTCACTTGGAGGAATGAGCAGCACTTCCCCTGCACAAGGCAGAGTCAGAGCAGCACCACCTGAGTTGTCGCATGTCTTCCCAGCACACCCTTTGCCTGTCCCTGCCCTCCAGCCTTCACTCCCGGTGGTGATTCACTTTTGTTTGCCCTGCAGTTACACCTTGCCTCTTGTCCCCACAAAACTCATCCAGTGTCTTTTATACTTCCCTCAGCACTTGCTCTCTGGAGCTTAGTCGGCTCCAGCGTGAGTAGCACAGGTACCCTGTGAAGTCCTGCAGCTGCAGTCCATACCCTTAGCTCTGCTGCTCCACAGGTCACACTCAGAGGTAGGTCTGAACTTACTTAATGTCCCGGACCCGCACTTCTGTATCCTCAGATTGTTTCCCCCAGGTGCATCAGGCCAGCTAGAGTTCAGGCTCAATAGAAGGGTCAATTATAGGCCACTTTCTTTACATTTACTGAATCTGAGATGCTTTAAGAGAGGCTCTGAATGCTTATCTACGAGCCTGATCCAGTAATTACAAATGCTTTTGGAGTGGTTCAGACTAGTTTGTTCAGGTTCCTCCAGGACTCATTAGAGATTAGCAGTGCTAATCACCACACATTAGGTGAAAGGCATATAGCAGTGGTGGTTTTCAGACTCAAGAGCCAAATGCTTTGTACCTGCCCATCTCCCAGGCACTGCAGCAATCCAGCAAAGATGCAGGGGAGGGAGGCAGGATGCTGCAAGTTTGCCGGGTCTGCAGTTGCCATACATGGCAGAGACTTGTGGATTTGCACATCCAGGTAGCCAAACTCCTCTTTGTCCCTAAGTATCCCTGAAAGATACCTTCATTATTCTCAGTGTACAAAACAATTTGAAACTAAGTAGCTGACCAGTAGGAGTAGATGTAAAAAGAGTTAAATATTGACATAGGCTAGTCAGACACAGTGATTCAGCTTAGAGGGATGATAAAACAAGGCCATAGAGAATTTATGTGGAGATTATTCTTGACTTCAGCTGGTACCAGGGTTAATTGCTGTTGGAAGATGACCTGTTGAGGTTGAAGGAGATGTAGCCGAGGGAGGGGAGGGAAGAGCCTTTATATCAATCCAACCCAGCAGCACATCTTTGCAGAGTTATTCCTACTTTAAAAAACTCTGTTTGAAGTGGGCCTTGGGTAGCCAACAAAAAGAAAAGGTACTACTCACAGCTTTTTAATTATAGTTTCCCATCTGCAGAACTGAGGATATCAGCAGAAGGTCACCTCTCTGCAAAGACTCTAAAACTTCATCACCTTTGGAGATACTACAAAATCCCAGTCCTAACCTACTGGGAATGGGGATTAATACTCCTTGTGTTTAGTGGCCAACAGCCCTGGCTTCTTACTGATGACCTGCTCCTCTGGCCTCAGAGACCTCCCCTCTCCAGGTCACTCAACCCTTATTTCCCATCAGTGGTAGGAGTGATCCTGCAAACTCACAAGCCTGGGTGTAAGAGCTGCCACATTTCTTATATCTACTGAGTATTCCAAAGTGTTCCTTGGTTTCCATGGGGATTTAGATCTCCAGATAAAAATCAGATTAAAAATCCCTTTGTTTCAGTAAATCCAGATGCTAGAGGATCCAGCTGCTTGGAGAGGGCTGGAACAGCCTCCCAGCCCTGTGACCTAGTGGGAATAGGACCATAGGACCCCTAACAAATATGAGAATCCAAAGATCCCGTTGACATTTACATTGACAGGCTTTCCCTTGGTGTCTGGTACCCCTTGAGCAGGGCAGCGGGATGAAAGCATTTCAAAGCACGCATAGATGCTTAAGAATTTCATTAGCAGCACCAGCCAACATTTCCACTTGCTTTGTATTTGCTGTTGGAAAAGTAATAACAGCTTTGGAGAACCTACTCAGGAGAGAAAATAGCTCTTTTCTAGGCATCATGCTGGGATTCTGCTTTGAGTAACAACATTGCTTGCAGGAATGGAGTGTAAGGGGGCTGCAGCCCCAGGAGAAGCAGAGATTGCTTATACGAGCCCATGGAAAATGCTTGGATGGAACAGGATGAAGGAAAGGAAAATGTGGTGTAACTACATATCAAGAAAAGACTCCAGCTGCTGGTCTCTAGCTGCCTATGTCAAAGCCTCCTTAGGGAAGAAACTTTATTCATCTCCTGGGATAATTAAAACAAATACTGGAAAAAATATAAGGAACAGTCCTGTGTCAGCTAGGGACAAGACAGACCATGCAGATCTTAACCCAGAGCACAAAGCTCTTCTATAGCAAGGTAAGTATTTGAAGGTGCACTGATATTTACCTCTAATGTAAAGGAAACCCCACACCCTTGCAACCTCCTGGCTGTTGAGGAACAGAAGCTACTCCAGGACTATGGAGCATGCAAAGCTGTGCTGCCTTTGATCCCCTACCAAATCCTAAATCAAGAATCTCCACAGTCCCATTTCCCCAGTTCTGTGTCTACACCTCTATGGAGTCTGACTCATTTCTGCACGTGGCTGAGGCACGCAGAAACAGAGCCAAGAGGTGAGGGAACAGAGCACCTTGGAGAAACAGATCCCTATCCCACAGCTTTCATAGTCTCAGACCAACTCTGTCCTACCTCTGTCCCTGTCTATTGGTAAAAGCAGAAACCACTCATAAGGCAACTTGGAGCAACACTAACTGTTTTTCTGCCTCAGACAAACCCTTTTGCCCTCTTCAGCACAGGAGAAGACCATGTATAAAAGTGTCTCTTTCTGCCACCAGCAACAGCTGAACAGCTCCTGTGAGCATCACATCTGCTTGATTACTATCAATACTTAACCAAGAACCCAGCATAAAAACACAGGGCCTCAACTCAGAATATCTAACATATGCTTTAAAACACACTACCTGCCAAGGCAGGTGTGGGATGGGGTCATCTGGATGATCTCACTCCACGATAACACAATGAGCCCTCCTGCACAGGGGCAGTCCTGCAGAGATAGCCAGACAGACTGGCAGGTGGGTTTCCCCTTGCAGGACACATCCATGGCAGCAAGTTTTTTTTTCATTTCTTCATTTCTTCAGTATGTTCACATACTCTCCCCTTCCTTGTCCACATGGACACTCTGCTACTGAAAATGCATGACAAAACCAAGGAGGATGCTCCACCACTGCCCAAGGATGTATATTCCTTCCACACCAAGAAAAGGTCCCCATGTGACCCCATAAACCAGTAACTCCTGGAGTCATCCTCCAACCCTTGCCCAAGCAAACATGCTGTGCAAAGCAGATGGTTTGCCTAGAGACCTCCAGAGGTTTTTTCCAAAGCTGAAAAAGGTTGCTGAGAGTCTGTTCCAGTCCAGTTTTAAATATCTCCACGGATGGATATCCCACTGCATCTCTAGGCTAAACCATTCTCCACATGAAAGTATTCTTTTTAATGAGTCAGATCTTCCCTCACAGCAACTGGTTCCTGTTCCTTCTTGTCTCTTTCATGGCACCCCTCTGAGAAGAGACCTGCTCCATCCTTTCTGAAGTGTCCCTTTGGACAGTCAGATACATCAATTAGCTCTTTCCCTCTCTTCTCCATGTTGAACAAACCCAGCACACAGCCTCTCCTCATTGCTTGTTGTCACATGCTAGTTATTAACCAGATCTCCTATTAGAGATCCTGGTGTCTCAGCAGTAGAGCATGACTTTTCAGTTTATAGCCCAGTGTCTATTTCCAAGAACATTTTACTGCCCTGATGTACAACATTACTAAAACCTTAAAATGAAGTCATCTCTGTTGCAGTACACAGCTTGCTAACTAATCCTTCAGAAAAACATTGCAGCTAATATCTTAAAGCGTGAGCAGCAGTGTTGCCCAATGATAGGGCAGAGGGCTTTTGGGAAGATAACAGGAGGAATTCAGATCACAGGTTTGTCTGGACATCAGATCTGCATGATCCAAGCTCTATCACATTGCTTTGAAAGCAAGTGGACATTAAGGCTGAGGACACTCCCACTCAAATAAACTAAATTTGGATTTTAAATGCAGCCTCACTCTGCAAAGCAGCTCTATAAAAATGTCATTGTGGGACTTCCTGTTTATTGTCTTTCACAGACTCCAGATGAAACCCATCCCACCAAACAAAAAGAGCTGTTTTCTAATGTGCTTCTGCAAACACCCATCAGCTCTAAAACAAAGGGTTCAAATCTAGCTCTCCAAATCATATGCAACAGTTTGATTTTCAGATAACCACAACGGCCAGAACCTGCTAATTTGCTTTCTGGCTCTGTGCTGGATCCTTCCAGCATGCAGTCTTTCCCAGTGGGCACTGCTGGTGTGGCTGCAAAGGGGTATGAGGAGCAGTCAAGAGTAAGCACAGTTCTTAATCAATAAAGCAGTTACTCACTTTTTAACCTACCAGAACAGCTGGAGTAAAGCCTACTTACATTCATTGCTTCATTGCAAGGGTTTTTCAGAAGAGCCTAAGAGAACCAGGAGCCTGTGCACTACAGGCATTCAAAAGCAGATTAACACATGATTTCTTAGAGCAGCAAGCACAACCCAGTTCTGGTCCTTTAAAGGAAGCAAATGCACAACTGGTGCTGGTTTTCCACGGTGTGTTTTGAGAGCTGAACTATCTTTTAAAAATCACTTTGATGATGAACACACACTGATTTGTCCTGAGAACAAAGAGGGAACATCCCCCAAAAAATAAACCAATAGAATATCTGCTTTGCTTCAAAATTGGGAAAATAATAGTTCTTTTTAAATTGCTGATTAGATCTTAAATCTCAGCCAGGTCTAAGGGTAAACAGTGCACATCCCCAGAATAAAAGGGGATATGATTAGGAAAATTGTGTCCTGCAGCATATGAGATTGTTATATCTGCCAGCTGGAACAGTATGAATGCATGGAGGCACGATAGCTATACAAGAGTGGCGTGCACGAACTGAGCAATGCCTCTGCACACCTTGGGCAGAACTGCTCCTTGCTTATAGCAGACAGGCTGAGACAACAGCAGTTCTTCCAAGGAATCAGCTTTTAAGACCCCAGGGCTTGTGTTCCAAAAGCAGCAGGAAAGAGACAGAGGAAATAAAACCCATATAAAAATTAGTTCTTGTGTCTAGCCACATTACTAAGGCTGAAAATAGCTACACATTTTTAATATAGGATCGCCCCAGTACCAATCAGGACACCAACATAGCAAAGAACAATATATGGTGTTGCTGGCCAAAAGATTATGGAAAGGTGTAGCCAGGTATAGAGGAGAAAAAAGGGGTTGGATAACATGATCTGGTCTGTTGAGATCCCAAAACAATCCCAAAGATCTTTCCTGATCAATTTGCTGGATCTGCTGCTCTGTGCCTCGTGTAAGCAGCACAGAGAGAAGTGCTAGGACAGGAGGGCTCTCAGCTCACTTGCCCTCTGCCGGATGCAGGAGCTTGGTGAGCCCAGACATCCCCAGAAATTAAAGGTGGCTCTTTTACAGTCCGGTGCTGCATTTCTGCAGGGCTGCATGCTCTGGGAACTGCAAGGGAAGGGGTTAGAGAAAAAGCTCAACATAAGATATGGCAGAACTAGAAACTGCAATGGAGACAGAAATAGTGAGCTTTAAAAGAACCAAACATATTCCTTTTGCCACTTGTACCTCTCCGAACTGCCCAACATTCCAATGAAACAAGTTTTTTCTAGTTCGGTTTCTAGTTCTAGATTTGGGTGTCTGTCTGCCTGAAAGAGATTAACACTGCTTTCTAGTGCTGCATTAATGTGCATATGAAAATGAGGTGGATGCCAGGAGGGTACTATGCAAGCAGAACTGCCCTGCCCTACAGAGAGGAGATAGGGGCGTGGCTGGCACTGTGAGAAGACATACAGCTTTCAAGTTCCTCTAGCCACTTAGCCACTGCAGAAACAACCTGCAGTCCCATAAATTTTGTGGGCCACGCCAACTCAGCAGAGCACAAATGCAGAATATCTCCTAGGAAACAGTTTCTGCATCTCTTAATTTCATGGGACAGGTCAGGACAGGGAGATGCGTGGGACTCAGGCAGGGTTCCTGTACATGCGTTCCACCTGCACAAGAGCTCCCACAAGGTTTAAATCACAACCATGGGGAAAAGTCAGCTTCTCTAGACAAACTGTTGACATTAAAAAAAAAAAAAAAACCACAAAACCAAACCAACAACAAAGGAAGAAGAAAAAACCAAACCAAAACAAAAAATAAATAGTGACAAGCACTTGGAAAATTTTGATAGCAAGCTCAGCATAATCCACGTGGCACTGCAGTATCCATTCCTTCACCTGCGTCCTTCCAGACAGGCAGAGTGTGTCTTAAGACAATTTTCAGATCCCCCACCACTGTAAATTCACTGGAAAACTTGTCCTGGTGTGGTAGAGATGTAATCCAACCATGTGACTTCGTATATTCACCACTGATGCTTGCAAAAAATGCCATGGTTGGCTTCTATGCCCACTTTTCTCCTGCAAAAGCAAGTGGATGCTTCCACTTCAGCACAGCAGCAATCTCTGACATGCAGACAAAAGGTGTCATGGCAAGTACATGGCCATTTTGCCCCTAAACACAGTCATTACTCAGAAAAGGGCAAAAGCACAGTGAAGAGTATGAGGTACTTGGTAAATCATTTCACCACATTGGTCTGAACTGGAAAGAGCTGTGAGAGATTAGCCTGCCAAATCTTCCACTGGACTACTTCCTGATTATCCAACCCAGCCAGGACAGCACAGCACAGCTTGGCCAGGAAGCTGACAGGATGGGCCATTTGCAGGCAGCTGGACTTCCCCTGTGTCTAGACTGACTTGGGAAGACTGCTGCAGTCCATGACTCATTCTAGGTACCTGGCAGTATGGCAGTGGCCTTTGCTCTTCCCGGCAAAATCCAGGAGCTGGGGTGGAGGAAGGTTGTGTGCATTAATCTGAGGAGAACCAGTCCGGTCTGCATGTAGGCCAGGGTGCTAAGATGCTGCAGGTGGGGACCAGGTAGAATAGCTGCACCCTCTGCACCCAGCTCTGAGAGCTCAGGCAGACAAACCCACTCTATCACTGCTTCTGTCAATGACCTGTTCTGTACCTAACTTGTGGGATCACAGGGAACATAAATACTTTACCTGAGTTTGTCCCCAGAATGGGATACATCTGCTAGCCGTGTTACTCACACACGAACATACACCACATATGAGGCCTGAAACCCTGGAGCCAAGATCCAAGACTTGGTTTATGTTCTCTGAATGATCAGAGGCACTGTTCTGGTCCTGGACAGACACTCAGAGCCTAAGCCTTTTGGCAGGTTCTTTGAACATGGGTAGGTCAGAGCTCCAAGTCTCTGCTTTCAAACCCACCCTTGAACCAGCAGCATGGGTATGACAGCTGCCTTGTGGCTGCCAAAGCCTAGTGACAGTCCAAAAAGTCTAGCAGGTCTGTACTTCACTCTGAGGCAATAGAGCTGCCGTCCTCTGGGGCAGTAATAAACTGTCCTCAGAAAAGAACAGGTCTGCTGGTCTAACTGCACTGGGTGCTTCAGTGAGCCCAGCTAAAGCCACTTACAAATCACATCACCTCCCACCCCTGACCCGCATAGCTTTGCATGCAAAAGTGTGCACTAGCCAGAAACATTAGACATAACAAATATATTTTTAAAACAAGGGGGAGGAACATTTTTCAGGCCTAGGGGGTAGAGGATGTTGGCTTGAACTGTGGGAGAAAGTTCAAGGTCAAGTTCTCCTGCATGCAAACCAGCTCTTCTGGCAATGCTTTGCAGCAGTGCCAAGTATCAGTCCCTATTCTAACATCTGCTTTGGGCACACACATATTTCTGGAAAATATCAGTCTGTAAGTAAGTTCTTCTCTAACCAGCTGAAGTCTTCGAGGTAAGGACAGTGTCCAAATATTACCTGACAACCAGGTGAAAGAAAGCCTGGTGATACTGCCTTTCACACACCAAGATGCCCCATCCCTGGACATTTTTAAGGCCAGGATGGACGGGGCCCTAAGCAGCCTGATCGAGCGTGAGGTGTCCCTGCACATGGCAGGGTGGCTGGAGTTAGATGATCGTTGAGGTCCCTTCCAGCCCTGACAATTATATGATTCTATGACGTGGGTGCATCAGCTCATGCTTCTTATTCAGAATCTCAGTGGAAGGTTTGGACTTCTAATTTTGGTGAAGACTCTCTCCCAAGACTGGAGCAGACAGATGGATAAGCAAGACAGGTGAATCATACATCGGTAAAATGGATCACATTTACATCGCTTCTAACTCTTCACCATGGCTTTGTCCCGTGGCAAAGCCAACCCAAAAGACCTTGGACCACTCTGAAGGGACACCTATCCAAACCTGCTTTTGCAACAGAGACTGACCAAAGCCTTTGTATTTGTAGCAATTGCCCCAACCAAAGGGGTACTTTGTGGATTGGGCTGCATTCAGTTGGCAAAAGCAAGATCTAAGATCAGACTGAAGTCCTATCTGCCAACAGCCATGGTTTTATGAACCAGTTTTCTTGGTTTTTAAAGGATTTTAATCTTCTCCTCATTGGAAGAGAGGCAAATGGTTGACTTCATGGACCTGATGAAGCTCAGCCCACTCACAATACTTCATTGATCTCACCCATTTTCCCCAGGCTGAGCCACAGCAGATACTGCAAAAGTTAGATTTGCGAGATGAAAGTATCTCTTCTTATATTTAGGTAAGCATTTTGTTGACCAATATTTCCTGCAATGAGCCTTCCCCTGTAGGTATGTTTCCTCCCCTGAAGAAATGTCCTTTTGTACAGCAATTTAATCCCTGTTCCCCAGGCACGGTGTTGCTCCATTTTTATTACAGCAAAATATTTTCAGAAAAAAGACTGAATCAGGAAATTAACTGCACTACAGATGCTAAAAATGTATCTTGCATGGCTGGAACCAATCATGATGGTCATTTTTCTGTTCTGCTCATTTTCAGCTTCTTGCCACCCTTAAAAATTACTAGGGAAGGTACGTAATAGAGGTGCTGCAATTCTGTCCTGAGCTCTTCAGCTCCTCTTTAATTCAGCTAAATCCTCAACAGAGTATTTTTCACATTCCTGTTCAAAAGCACTCCACCATTCAAGAGTTCACCCAGTACTCGTGACTTCAAAGCACTCCTAACTGCTTTCTTTACGGTGTTCCTCACCCCACAGGTGTCCCCTGCACTTCCCAACGGTTTTGGGGAGGCAGTCATCCCGGAGCAGTACTTGGTAGTCCCTCAGCGCAGCTGAGCAGAACCCCGCAGCCAGAGAGCGAAGCTCTGTACATCTCATGGAAGCACACCATCAGCATGGCACTGTGCCAGAGTCAACACTTGTGCTGACCTTCAACTGCAGGCAAGAAAATCCCCTAACAGAGACCATACCACAAACATCTGTGCTCTCATCACAGTCAGGTGAAATTACTGTAATGGAA
The DNA here is from genome assembly GCA_013396675.1 of Eubucco bourcierii. NCBI lineage: Eukaryota > Metazoa > Chordata > Aves > Piciformes > Ramphastidae > Eubucco > Eubucco bourcierii. The sequence continues at coordinate 140,992 of VWZE01013176.1, forward strand.
TGCTAATTGTCATCTCCCTGAAACTGCTCCAGGGACAGCAGTAATGGGAATTGTGATGTACAGGAGGAGTAGTGGTTGCACTCCCTAACATGCTCCCCATCCAGTTCCTGGGGTCCCTGGGGTTACTGGGGTCTGTGGATTAGCCAGACTTCAGGCCTTCCAGATAGGGCAGGGTCAGCCCATGCACAACAAGTTTCTTTACTCCAGGACTGTCTGCCTGGAGGGGATCTGATGAGCAAAGCCACTCCATCCTCAAGGCTGCCCACAGAAACCCAGTGGTGGCTGGCTGGCCTACAGGGAACAGATCCTTCCCTTGATAGCTCACCTTGTCCTTCAGACACAGATCTCTTTTTGTTGGTGCCTTGTGATTAGAGAGCTGCTCCCAGTGCCAGGTTCTCCTCCACTGCCTGACTGTATGCTGGGACATGCTGGCTTAATGTCCAGATTTTTCAAATATTTTGCTTTGTGGTTTTTCATGCTGTGGTCAAGATATTTTGCAAAAGGCACCTTATAAATTGGCTCCATAAATACACATAAAACACCGTGTTTAATCCTTCCTTTCACATTCTTCTTTTCATTATTAAAATGCCCCCAGCCTACTGACTCCCTCCCCACCCTGTCTTTAGGCCAGTCTAGCCCAACTTAAAATATTTTTGGCTTCTACATGAAGACTGGAAAATGGCTATTTTATTTCAAGGAATCTTGTTTTGGACTAAAATCAGGCCTAGTAAGTGGCTGAAGTGAAGAATGGCTGTGCACATCAGGTGCACAAAACAATAACAGCATGGTGATGTTTTCATGCCAAGAGGCCCAGTACCACACAATAGGACCTCCACTCCACAGCCCTTCCTTATTGGAGCATTGTGAATGGGAAAAACTCCACAGAAAAGAGGAACAAATTACTGGGGACAGAGTTGCTAAAGGACACCCAGACATGGGTTGAGCAGTGTGGGTATGGCCCTGAGGATGGGCAGAATGGTTCACACCAGTGATGAGACTGTCTCCCTTGCATGGGTCCAAAAGGTGCCTGACTGCAGTGAATGACTCCTAAAAGGTGAATTCAGCCCCTCCAAAACCCAAGCCAAATGCATGCTGGTTTGGAATTAAATCTAGAGGAAGATCCATAAAACCTGCCTTGGTTTCCCCATTTGCCATGCCTTTCACATCACATCCAGCACCAAGGATGTTCAACCACCCAACAAATGTCTGCTCCTCTCATCAGTTTCCAGCTCCCATCTTCTTCCAGCCCAGCTCTGCACAGCACTGATGGACCATCTCCAGGTCCTCCATGTATTAAAGAAGTAACAGGACAAGTCAACAAAGAGAAGCAAAGGTCAAGTTGTGACGATAGAAGTTTAGCCTGCATTGGCCTATGCCCTTGCACTTCATAGGTCCATTGGCCGAGAGATGGAGAGAAGCACTAAAGCACAAGAACATTTTGTGCATCACCAGGTAACACCTGAGCATTCAGGATTTCACTTGATTCTAGGTGACAGAGCCTCATCTGAAAAATGATAACTAAACTTTGTTACCTCCATTATAGCCACAGGACACAGTGGTAGACTCATGCCATCCACAGAGGCAAGGGGGGCACCTTCATCTGACAAATGTCTGGGTGACAAGTCTCAGAGGATAATATCCATGCTCTTTAAAATGCATAAAGCTCCTAAGCAGTCTCATCAGCCAAGATGTCAGAGCAGCTAGGAGAACCACACTAGCACAGATTTTGTTCCTGGACCCCTAACCCTGTGGTTTATCTTTCTTAATATTTCTTCAAGGATCACAATGTTCCAGCCAAAAGACCTTTGGGCAAACCTCTTGGGTAAATGTGGGCATTCCTTGTGTTCATTACCAGCCTCTGGTTGCATTAATACCTTAGTTGTTTCATCACAGGCCTCTCATGCCTGATAATATGTCTTTTGGACTCATTTCAGCCTGCAAGCCTCCCAGTTCCACAATTCTGCTGAACAGCTTTGTCCTTTTTCAGAAGGAGCTCAGCAGTACGGTCTTAAGGTTAAAGCCCTGGAGGCCTGTGCCTGGGTCAGCTGGACTCCATTCCTGGCTCACTGCAGCGCCGGCACCCCTTTTACTCTTTCCATCCCTCTGAGCCTGACAGAAAAAACCCAGAGGCAGCAGGGTGGCCTGGCCTGTGGTGTTGCTAGACCAGAAATACCTGTACACGAGTGCATCTATGTGAATCTAAGGTTCTCACTTCTTCACTGATAACTCAAAACCTCACGGCAGCAGTGAGGCCAGGCACACCATCAGCTAGCTAGCCGTGTCCAACTCTTGTGAAGCTTTACTGCAAGACTTGAAAAACAGAGAGATCAGACTCTTTTGTCCAATAAATGAGCTTTTGACACGGATTTTAAGTGTTTAAAGATGGTCGCAGGCCCAAATGAAGTTTTGTCTTCAAGGTCTAAATTATGAAAGACAAAGAGTCTGAGTCATGGGATTTTTCTGGATTTTTCGTTGTGGAGATTGTTTGGTCCAGGGGTCAGGGAGAGGCTGCAACCAGAGCCAGAGATAGAAAATCCAAGTCCACACGTTCAACAAAAAACAAGCCTTGAGAAATGGGTATGGTGATGATCTTCAATGCCTTCAGGAGGAAGACACACAAAGCAGATGAGAAGCAGAGTCTAGTTCCCACTCCTGGTGGCTTCCCTTCCCATCTCCCAGGTTAGCTTTCCTCACACCCATAGAATTATAGAATCAACCAGGTTGGAAGAGACC
>VWZE01013180.1:9794-32377 GCA_013396675.1 Eubucco bourcierii
GTTGAGCTTTTCATCAACCCAGACTCCAAGGTCCTTTTCCTCAGGGCTGCTCTCCAGCCATTCCCCACCCAGCCTGTATTTGTGCTTGGGATTGTGCCTACCCAGGTGCAGGACCTTACACTTGGCCTTATTGAATTTCATCAGGTTGGCCTGGGCCCACCTCTCCAGCCTGTCCAGGTCCCTCTGGATGGCATCCCTGCCCTCTAGCAAGTCGACTGTGCCACACAGCTTGGTGTCATCTGCAAACTTGCTGAGGGTGCACTCCATTCCTCTGTCCATGGCACTGACAAAGATGTCAAACAGCACTGGTGCCAGCACTGACCCCTGAGGGACACCACTTGGCACTGGTCTCCAGGTGGACATTGTGCCCTTGATCGCCACTCTCTGGGTTCGACCATCCAGCCAATTCCTTATCCACCTTGATACATGGGACATAGGCTTCCTGAGGCAGAGGGAGTCCAGGCTGGTGATGTGTGCCCTGAACTGCCAGCTTTGCTGGCTGGCAGAGGCATTTGTCGCCCCTGTGCATGATTTTGGGAGCTCCATACAGATCACATTCAAGAGGAGTTTTGCCTGAAGTCAGCCCAGTGAGCCCAGCAGCCTGTCCCCAGACAAGCAGCCTGTGCCAGCAGCTCGGACACAAGGAGCTCAGGGTTGCTGTGATGCTCTCAAAACAGGTGAGGGAAAATCAGTTAGCAGAAAAAGGAGAGAGAGGCCTGAGGCTCCTCAGGCATCTCTGACTGAGAAAGAGTCTGAGAGGAGGAGATAAGGGAGCAAGGCTCTGGTTGGCTCCTAAACCCACCAGCAGATCTTTCCTCCTTGCATTCCTCTCCACCCTTTCTGCACTGCAGGAAGAGAGCATAGGCTGTGGTGCCCCTGGGTAGGTACCCAAGGGCATCCCCAGCTGCGTGACACTGGGTAAAGGAGTCTGTCCCCTTGTAGCCATGCCCAAAGAGAGCAGGACAAAGCCTCTACTTTTCCTCTCCTTCCAATGCCAGCATCTGGACCTCAGCTGTTCACACAGCTGCAAGGGTTTGCTGCTGTGGCTGCAGGTCACTGCTCAGTGCAGCTGCAGGTCGTGTCTGTGGCCTGGCCTCCCCTGCCAAGGGCTTCACTGGTGTCACTTTGACCCTGATGCCTCTAGGGCTTACCCTGACCCTGTGTGGCCAGGGCTGTGCCCACCAGCAGGATACGTGGGTGGGGGGGGTGCAGCTGGGTGATGTTTCCCCTGCTCCCACAGTGCAGAGTGCTGCTCTCTGCAGCTGGCAAGCCAATCTCCACTGCCTGTCCCCATGAAGGTCTGTGGACACAGAGCTGTATTCACAAGCACTTAATTACCAAGCTGGGTATTTTCTTCTCTTAATTAGCAATGCCGTGGTGCTTTAATTGCTCGATTAAAGTTGCCCATGAGGAAGGTTTAAGGTACATTAAATTTGCTGATTGGTTCATCAGCATGAATCTCACCAACTGGAAAAATTAACTGGCTTCCAGATTGTTAACCAGACCCTCCAGATCCATTCCCACCAGCCATGTGCCACGGGAGGCAGCAGGGAGCCCAGCAGCAGAGGGCTCGTCCTTGAGGGCCAGCACTCATCTTCCCTCTCCTTCAGTTTGGGAGTTGGAGGGCAGGGGGTCCTGGTAGTGACTGCCTCCTTCTCCTCCCCATGTCCAGAGCACACAGGCCACTTTTTTGTCCTGAGCAGAGTTGGGCCTGATCTTCATTCATCCACACATAGCAGAGCTGTTTGGTGCTGTTCTCAGGCAGCCCTGGCAGGCTGCAGACACCCACATGGGCTGATGGAGCAGCAGTTGCTGACTTGTTGCTCCCTCATCGCTGTTTTCCAGTCAAAGGCAAGAGCCAAGCTGAAGCCACAGAGGGAAAGTAGCCAGAGCCATCACCAAGAGGCTAAGATCTGGTCCCAAAGTTTAGGCAAACTGCTTGAAGAGTGAATCATAGAATCATAGAATCATAGAATGGTAAGGTTGGAAGGGACCTCAAGGATCATCCAGTTCCAACCCTCTGCCATAGGCAGGGACACCTCCCACTAGCACAGGTCACTCAAGGCCTCATCCAATCTGGCCTTGAACACATCCAGGGAGGGAGCAGCCACAACCTCCCTGGGCAACCTGTTCCAGTGCCTCACCACCCTCACTGTAAAGAACTTCCTCCTAACATCCAGTCTAAATCTCCCCTCTGCCAGTTCAAACCCATTGCCCCTTGTCCTGTCATTGCAGGACCTTGTAAATAATCCTTCCCCAGCCTTCCTGTAGGCCCCCTTCAGATACTGGAAGGCTACTATCAGGTCCCCTCGAAGCCTTCTCTTCTCCAGGCTGAAGAGCCCCAACTCTCTCAGTCTGTCCTCACAGCAGAGCTGCTCCAGCCCTCTGATCATCTTTGTGGCCTCCTCTGGACCTGCTCCAACACTTCCATGTCCTTCCTGTGCTGAGGGTTCCAGAACTGCACACAGTAATCCAGGTGGGGTCTGACGAGAGCAGAGTAAAGGGGCAGAATCCTACTCCTGGAACCCATGGATATGTTGCAAAGGTGCTCCCTGGGAGCTGCATGTCTGCCAAAGACTCATCTACATGCTCTGACAGCAGGGAAGGGGACCTGCCCCTTCTGGTTTGCTTTTTTCACTTGTTCACTAAAGAAGAAGCTTCCTGGGATGTCCTGTGCTCCTGGAGGTCTCCATGGCTGGCTCCCAGGGAGCAGCACTGTGACCAACTGTGACCAACACTGTGGTCATGGTTCTGCTACTAATGGTCCAAACTGAGTCTCTGTGCAGCTCACAAAGGGCTACATGGACCTGAGCTCAGCTTTCCAGATTTTCTGACTGGTGACAGGCACAGCCAGAGGACAGTTCAGAGCTTCCCCAGGAGGCCTGCCCTGATGCAAGGGTCATGGCCCTAAAGCCTTGATGGCTGAGGACCCCAGCAGCCCTCCCTGGAGAGTAGTGGGTAAGAGAGGGCAAAGCTCACTGCCCTCACCTGCCTGATTCTCCCTGCCCACCTCTCCATCCACCAGAGCCTTGGAACTGCAGCTGGGGCTGCCCCAGAGAGCGACCCTGAGGGGTTTCATCTTGGGTGGCTGTGGCAGAAGATACCATGGGACTAGGAGCTGAGAATATTAAAGCCAGCAGATCCCAGGAGCCCATCAGCAGCTGTGGCGCTTCATGCTCAAACCCATTTCTGCCCAGTAAGGCACTGCAGCACCCCTGCCCAGCCACAGCTGGGGGTCCTGTGCCTCTGAAGATAAGTCAGACAGATGCCTGAGGGACAGATACAAGGCACAAATGTCTTGTGGCATGCAGGGCTGTGACACATCTGATGCCAGGTTGGATGCTATCCTTAATATGGTCCTGACCCTGGTGCCCCTGACCTGAGACCTGGCCCCACAGAAAGTGCTCCTCACACCCTCACAGCAAACACCAGGACACTGAAAGAAGATGAAACGTGTGGGGCAAGAGCAAGGAGGCAGAGATCCCAGCCACCAGCCTCCTGCCCAAACAAAGGGACATCCAAGGGCATGGCTGGCAGGAGAGGGGACAAGAGGCAGAGAGGAGTTCCGCAGGTCCCTACGCATCCTTCACCAGCGCCGGCTCTGTGACACAGCCTTCCTCCTCTGAAGGACTGGCACCAGATCTGGCCATGATCTGGTCCCTGTGAGCTGTCTTCCATCACTCTGGCAGGCCCTTAGAAAAATGAAGGTTGAGGAGGAGGGGGAGAAGCCTCCCCTGTTCAAACATCTTTAGCTTTGACAAATAAGGCGTCTGGCTGTGAAAGGCGGAAGGAAATTAATTTGGAATCACATTTTAAGCACTGCCATAGAGGTAAAGGATCTTCTCTCTAAATTTTTTTTTTTTCCCCAAAGCAAAAAAAAAAAAAAGGAAAAAAAATTTCCCTGATATTTATAGAAAGATTATTAGGGCCACGAGGAGTGATTTATATCAGCCCACCCCTGCCACGGAGAATGAAAAATTGTAGTGGCGACAGTGGCTGGAATCCTGCTTTTGTCCCCCTGACAATTAAAACGGCTAATTTCCAGCTCTGACAGAGCTGTTGGGGCTATAAATCACCCCAGCAAGGCACTTTGCACTCTGAAGAAGGACCTCTGCCCCGATCCAGCACAAGAAGCTTAGCTCAGAGATTTGCATCTCTTTGTCGTCCTGTGTAAACACAGCCAGGGCTCGGCACCCGCCCCCCAGAGGAGATGCCAGCCGGGAGCTGCTGTGCCCTGCTCTCCTCCTGCCAGGCCACCAAAACTACCTGCTGAGAGCTGGAGAAATGGCACAAGGAAGGTAGGAGGGCATTATGGCACCGAGGGCAGAGGAAGTCCTGTGGCAATTCTGTGCTTTTCTGATGCCAGAGAGCTTCCCCAGAGAGTATTTGTGCTGGTTTGAGGCTAAGTGGACTATCTGAATGAACAAAATTAGATGATAGGCTGTGAAAGCACAACAGTGGTGAGGTCTGCTGCACTCACAGGCTGGCTGGCATGTATCAGAACAAGGACACAAACACAGGTGAGAGGGAGAGTCTCAGACTCTCTGGGAGCTGCGGTGTCTTCTGACCTCTTTACTGTGTAACCCAACTAACCACTCTGCTTCGAACACCCCTGGCCCATCCTCCAAACTCGTCTTGCTCCTAAGGCAGACCCTGGGGTAAGGCAGAAGGGCGGAAAGAAGGTGGAAGGGTGGCTGGGAGTCCCTGCTGGGGACTCTGATTGCTGGGAGGGGAATTGTGTTTCTCTATTACCTTTCACTTGTGTATTTCTTGCACACTTGTATACACGAATACATTCCTGTCTGCTGTGTGTATCTCTGCCTGTGCATTGTGCTGAGCTGTAAACAGAGCTTCAGTCCTTAACTTCCAGCTGGCTGAGCCTAGTCTGGGGGATTTTCATCTGGGGGTGCAGGGAACTCTCAAATCATCACAGGATTGTTGATTGAGCAGCACTGCCCTGAGTTCCTCTGCATGCAGAGGGGCCAGGTCTGCCTGTGCCCATCCCACCCGGGGAGGCAGCTTGAAGGACTCTTCCCTCAGTGCTTGCCTAAGGGCAGGGCCAGTCCCAGCAGAAAGGGGCAGGAGCTCTCGCACAGCTTTGCCCTCAGGACAGAGACAAACACATCCAAGGGCACACAGCACTGCTGCAGTGACTGCAGCCTGCAGGCTTCGGGGCAGTGAGCTCCTGGGGCAGAACCTGCTCTATGGGATCACAGGAGGAGGGACATGGGGAGGAGGTGTTTGGACCTTCTCAACCAAATCTCCAACTTTCAGCTCCCTGCAGCTGTGGGGCTGGGACCCAGCCCTGCAGGCAGCCCATGCCAGTGCCCCCTCCCACAACAGGCCCTGCCTGGCCCCGCTTTGCAGCTGCTTCCTAACGTGGCAGGAAGCAATCCTGTTTGAGCTATCAGATCTACCTCAGGATGACTTTGAAAGCGACAGTGGCAGCCAGAGGAGCTCAGGGTGGGAGTGTTTATCCTGCCTGTCCTTCCCACTCAGCGTGCCTGGGGACCAGCATCCCTGTGGCACCTGGATTCGTCCCAGCCCAGCGCTGGACGTCCTGACCTTGCCTCCAGACTCCTGAAGACAAAAGCTCCACTTGACATTTCCATGAAACTCAAACACAAGCCCTGCACTCTTATTTGTGCTGCTCCCCTCGCTGCCTCCCAGCAAGAAGCGTAGAGCAAACAAAGCTGCGTGGAGGGTTCTCCTGGGGAGCCCCAGCTCTGTACACACACAGCCCCGTGCCTGCTGCTCGGCTGCTGCTGGTCACCCCTCTTCCTTATCGCAGTTTGTACAGGTGGCTTGAAGCCTGCCCAGAGGCACGGAGGCCCCCAGGAAGGTTCCCTGCAGCCCGGGCTGGTCGCGCTCTGCGGCAGCCCTGGGGAGGGCGGTGGGTGGACGCCGTAACCTTGCTTGGGAAGGGCTTGCTGTTGTGCTTGCCAATTGCTCTGCTTTCAAACCCCTGCCAAAGGTAAGCAAGCAGAGGGGCATTGTGGAGAGGCTGAGCTGTGCTTCGCTGCAGTGCACCAGTGGAGAACTTGGAGTTGCTGCAGGCATCGGGCTGGGATCTCTGTGTCATACATTCCAAGGTAGGAAAAGATGGAGCCAGGGGAGCCCCTGTTGCAATGCCAACCCCTGTTGCAAAGCCAGTCCCTGTCCCAAAACCATGCTCTGTGCAGCAGGATGTGTAACAGACAGGCCCAGAGCAGCTCCCAGTGGCACCAGTGACACATCTTAGGAGTGTGGACCCAGTCAGTAAAGACCAGAGCAGCCTTTGGCCTTCACGGAGGCTGCTTGTCCAAAGCCCTGTGACCAACCCTCAGCCCCGGCCCTCCCAGCCATCCCTCCCCTCGAGGGCACTGCCAGCAGGAGCAGCGACTCACCCATGCAGGAATCCTTCTGCTCCTCGTAGCCAGCGCTGCAGACACACTTCCCGATGGGCACCAGCCACTCCCCCTCGGCGCTGCAGTACATTTTGGGGGTGTCCCTCTCCTCGGAGTGCCCCACGCACTCTCCCCGCACTTCCACCAGGGAGGAGGAGTCCGCCCCGGTCACGGCCTCGGAGAAGGAGGCCAAGTTCCTCACCATCGCAGGGCACTTCTTGTAGTAGACGCGCAGCGAGACGATGGCGATGCAGGCGCCGATGTCCTGGAAGGCCAAGTAGAAGCCCCTCTTGCTGAGCGGCCCCACGCCGCGCACCTCCGTGTTCAGCTTCAGCCGCCGCACCCCCAGGTCCACGCTGGTGAAGCTCTCGTCAGCCGCGATGGTGTCGATCTTCGTGAACTGGCTCTCACGGGTGCTGGTGCCGAGGTCTCGGTCGGACTCCAGGTAGTAGAGGTTGAAGGTCTCCTTGCAGGTGCCCAGCACGCCTGGCATGCTGTTGCAGTCGCGCAGCGTGAACTTGATCTCGGCGTAGACTCGCCGCGCCCCGTCCCGCTGCACCCAGTTGGTCCGCAGCCAGTTGTTCTGGTTAGGGGTCATGACGTTACAGACCTGGTAGGTGTGGATGGGGCTGAAAAACTCATCCATCTCGTTGATGGAGTCCCACTGCAGGACAGAGAGACCACACGTCACCAGCCTGGGGCACGCAGGGCTCCTCCTCATCACTCACCTGGTGGTGAGTCTGGGCCAGAACAACCCTGAGTGTCAGGGCAGGCTAGGGGAGGAGGGGGTGGGAAGCAGCCCTGAGGAGGAGGACTTGGGGGTGCTGGTGGGGGAGAAGCTGGACAGGAGCAGGCAGTGTGAGCTTGCAGCACAGAAGGCCAAGGGCAGCCTGGGTCAGAGATGGAGAGAGGGGATCCTGCCCCTCTGCTCTGCTCTGTCACACCTCAGCTGCAGGGCTGGGGCCAGCTCTGCAGCCCTCAGCACAGGAAGGACCTGGAGCTGATGGAGAGGGTCCAGGGGAGGCCACAAAGATGCTCAGAGGGTTGGAGCAGCTCTGCTATGGGGACAGGCTGAGGGAACTGGGGATGGAGAAGAGAAGGCTCCAGGGAGACCTAAGAGCTGCTGCCAGTGCCTGAAGGGCTGCAAGCAGGCTGCAGAGGGACTGTTTGCAAAGGGCTGCAGGGACAGGAGCAGGGACAAAGGCTGCAAACTAGAGCAGAGCAGACTGAGGTTGGCTGTGAGGAACAAGTTCTGCAGCAGGAGGCTGCTGGAACACTGCAACAGGTTGCCCAGGGAGGTGCTTGGGACCCATCCCTGGAGACGTTCAAGGTGAGGCTGGAGAGGGCTGTGGGCAACCTGCTCTAGTGGGGAATGTCCCTGCTGAGTGCAGGGGGTTGGGCTGGGTGAGTTTTGGAGGTCCCTTCCAACCCAGGCTGTTCTGTGATTCTATGAACTCCCTCTGCTCCTGCAGCTCCTTTTGGACAAGAGATGACTGCAGCCTCGAGGGGCAACAAGGCTGAGCAGCCCTCCCCCAGCACCCATCTGGTCAGCCACTCTCACCTCCCACCCCAAAGCAGAGTGGGGTGCAGCACATCTCTGTTTGCAGACAGGAATTCTCATGTGAGTCTGATCTGCTACCAGAAGCTGGTGGCAGAGGGCCCCTGGGGGCTCAGAATTCTCCAGACCAAGTCTCTTTCCTTGTGCTCAATCTGCTGCTCACAGCAGTGCCAGGGAAGTGCCTTCATGGTGCTCCCCTGGGTCTCTTCTGGCCCATGCCATCTCCATGCCCAAACTGGGCAGGCTTTCCTGGATGAGTTTGGGGTGCACAGCTTGGGGTGAATCATAGAATCACAGAACTGTTTGGGCTGGAAAACACCTCCAAGGTCATCGAGTCCAACTCAAGCACCACCATGGCCCTTACACCAGGTCCCCAAGTGCCATGGCCACACATTTCTTGAACACCTCCAGGGATGGGGACTCCACCAGCTCCCTGGGCAGCCTGTGCCAATCCTTGACCACTCTTGCAGGGAAAAAAAATTTCCTCATCTCTAAGCTAACCCTCCCCTGGCACAATTTCAGGCCATTTCCTCCTGTTCTATCACCTGATTCTGGAGAGAAGAGATCAACCCTGCAACCTCCACCTCCCTGCAACCTCCTTTCAGGGAGCTGCAGAGAGCAGCTCTAGAGAGGGAAGGGAAAGCACTTGGAGAACACAGGACCTCAGCAAGCAGTGGAGCTCCATGGGGGCTCAGAGCCTCTCCTTCCCAAGCAAGGTGAGGCTAGTGTGGGTCCTCAGTGTGAGCCCACAGCACTCAGCCCAGCTGAGAGCTGGACTAGGGGTGGCCTTCTGGTACCTGAAGGAGGTACAGAAAGGCTGGGCAGGGACTTTTGACAAGAGCTTGGTGGGACAGGACAAGGGGCAATGGTTTGAAGCCAGAGCAGGGGAGATTTAGGTTGGACATTAGGAGGAAATCCTTTACCATGAGGGCGGTGAAACACTGGAATGGGTTCCCTAGAGAAGCTGTGCATGTCCTCATCCCTGGGGGTGTTCAAGGCCAGGCTGGATGAGGCCTTGAGCGACCTGGGCTGGTGGGAGGTGTCCTGCCCATGGCAGGGGGTTGTTCTCTGAGGTCCCTTCCAATCCAGACTAATCTATGGGGACAACCCAGGATGTGCTCCTGCCCCGTGGCCGAGGGGCACAGGGCTGCTCTGGGATGTCTGCAACTAAGGTATGCACAACTGCCTGTCCAGCTCCCTGCCCCCACACACACTGCAGCCCTGGGGGGTGTGGAAGTCATCGTTGAACCTAACAGAGCACACATGAAGGCAGCATCTGCTTCCCATCTGTGCCCGCCCAGCTCCACGGGCAGGGAGCCAGGCAGAGCCACCTGGGCAGGGCTGAAGGTGTGGGACCAGGGCTGAGACACTCCAGAGCTCAGGGCTCTCCAGGAAGGTCCAGCAGGATGTTGTGGGCACCAAATGCCTGCCTTGGCCTCCAGCCAGTGTGGTTGCTTCAGGTCTCCAGACGCCCAATTCCCTCTCAAATCTGGCAGCTCAGACAATGCTCATGGCTGCCTGTGCCTGTAGCACTGCCAGAGCTGGCAGCATCCTCGGTGCTGGCAGAGAGCTGGGAGTGAGATCTCCGTTCTCCACCAGCAATGGCTGGCATCAGCCACAGGGAGAGCTGGGCAGGGTGGCATTTACATCACCACTCTGCCAAACCTGCAGTTTTTTGCCCAACCTCTGGACTGTCAGCTCTTCCCCATGGACCTGTCCAAAACACCACCCCAGTGCCACTGCCCCACAGCTCCAGAGCTCTGCCATCAGTGGCAGTGCATGGAAGAAAGGCAAGGCCACCTGAACTGCTGGCTTGGGTGCCACAGGTACCTCTGCCCAGTGTGCCACAAGTCAACACAGCTGACAAGCTCTGCCAGGTGCCTGGACCTGCTGCACATTTGGGATGCAGGGACCAGAGGAAACAGTTCCGAAATGGAGGAGGCTCAGGTTGGATCCCAGGAAATATTTCTGCCCTGGAAGGGTTCTCAGACATTGGAATGGTCTGCCCAGGGCAGTGCTGGAGTTCCCCTGTGCTCAGCACTGGGCAGGCCACAGCTCAAGTGCTGTGCTCAGCTCTGGGCCCTGACTGGAGCAACGACACTGAGGGGCTGCAGCCTGTGCAGAGCAGGGCAGGGAGGCTGGAGAAGGGCCTGGAGCAGCTGGGGGTGAGGAGGGGCTGAGGGAGCTGGGGGNTCAGAGTCATGTTTAGTGGTGCCCCTGCAGTGCTGGGTGGAGGCTGGCACTGGGTGAGCTTGGAGCTCTCTGCCAACCAGAGCTGCTGGTTCTCAGGGACCTTAGAGGGTTTTTCTCTTTCACCTCCACAACAGGCTCCTGTGGCAGGGGAGGGAAGTCTCTGATGCTGGGCACCATCAGTTCCAGAGCTGCCAGCCTCCTGGCATTGCCTGCTCTTGGCTTACAGTTTGAAGTGGCTTTTATAAGGGGGAGCTCAGCCCAGCCCTTGTCATCATGATAAAGATCCCCCAGTGAGACAGAGATGAGGACATCATAATTAAGGTGGTGAGCTGGTGCTGGGGGGGCCTGGCTGCATCAGTATGCAGGAGCTGCCCTCCCAGTTTAAATTAAAGTCAACAGCAGTTATCAAAACACTTGCTGGATTATGCAAGGCAAAAGATGCAAACCTCAGATATCAGGCAGCTGAGCAAGGTCTTAGAAGTCTCCCAGGGCCTGCGTGGTGCAGGAGAGTGGGGAGAAGGAGGAGGAGTATGGGGGATGAACATGCAAGGAGACACCACAGGAGCACCAGCTGGCACCTGCACTGCCTGTGGACAGAGCTAAAGGATGAGGTGGCTTAAAGCTGGGAGAGGAGAGATGGAGACTGGAGGTAGGAAGAAATCCTTGACAGTGAGTGTGTGGAGACACTGGAGCAGGCTCCTCACCCTCCCTGCAGGTGATCAAAGCCAGTCCAAGTGGGGCCTTGAGTGGAGGTGTCCCTGGCCATGGCAGGAGGGTTGGAACTAAGGTCCCTTTAAGGTCTCTTCCAACCTAAACCATTCCATGATCCTGTGAGGTCTCCCTAGCCCTGGGACAGCTTTCAGGAGGGCTACCAGGTCTGCCAGCACCTTCCTTCCTCCCTAGGGCTAGCACTGAGCACCTTCCCAGGAGCTGCCAGGTCCTGGCCACCACTGTCACCGAGAGAGAGGAAAAAGAGAAGCTGTTATTGCAGCCATAAATCATTAGGTGGGAGGCACTAATGGAGATAATCCCCAAGGAATCAGTCACTGCTGTGCCTAAGGAGGGATTTGTCAGGCAGTTAACTACCCTGAGCTTCACTGCAGGTGATTAACTCCTGGTAGTGACCAGCATCTGGGGAATTAGCAATAACTGAACAAGCACTGGGAGAGGAGCTTTTATCTCAATTACCAGCTCAAATCTTTATTTTCCTGTGCTCCATTCCCACTCATCTTTTTCTTCAAAGAAAATGAGTCACAGTATCACAGTATCGCAAGGGTTGGAANGCTCATCTTTTTCTTCAAAGAAAATGAGTCTCACTGCAGCTTGCCCTTGCTGCTTGCTGGTGCTCCTGGAGCCAGGCAGAGGTTCTGCACTGGAAGAGAAACTCCAGAAGTAGCACAGACACCAAAGTGATGTGGGACAGAAGATATGCCTTGGGCAGGTGGGAGACCACCAAATATCTTGTGAGGACCCAAGGAGAAAGATAGGACCCTGATGGGGGTTAAAAGGGCAAGCACAGCTTGGACTGGCAGAGGGCTTCTGTGCTGTGGGCTTGGGGCTGAGGGCCACCCTCTGCAGCAGAGCTGGCATATTAGGTGGGCATCAGCCAGGCCATGAAGTGGTTGTTAGCTGCAGGAACAGAGCCAGGCAAAGTCAGTGTCCTTCTGCACAGGCTTTGTTCTGCAGGCAGCTCAGTCCCAGGAGCTGTCAGTCACAGCCCAGACAGCAACTGTGTGCTGGGCTGCAGCAAGAGCAGTGTGGGCAGCAGGGCAAGGGAGGGGATTGTGCCCCTTGGCTCTGCTCTCCTCAGAGCCCAGCTGCAGTCCTGGGTGCAGTTGTGGAGCCCCCAGCACAGGAAGGACATGGAAGGGTTGGAGGCAGTGCAGAGGAGGCCACCAAGATGCTGAGAGGGCTGCAGCAGCTCTGCTGTGAGGACAGGCTGAGAGAGTTGGGGCTCTGCAGCCTGGAGAGGAGAAGGCTTCCAGGAGAGCTTGGAGTGGCCTTGCAGGGTCTGAAGGGGGCTGCAGGAAGGCTGGGGAGGGACTATTGACAAGGTGTGGGAATGGCAGGACAAGGGGAATGGGTTTGAAGTGTCAGAGGGGAGATTGAAAGTGGATGTTAGGAGGAAGTTGTTTGCAGTGAGGGTGGTGAGAGACTGGCACAGGTTGAGGGTGGTGAGACACTGGCACAGGTTGCCCAGGGAGATTGTGGTGCACAGAATCACCCAATGTGATCAAAGATCATAGATCAAAGATCACATTGGTTGCTTCTGTGCTCCACAACCTCCCTGGAGGTGTTCAGGTCCAGGCTGGATGAGGCCTTGAGTGACCTGTACTAGTGGGAGGTGTCCCTGCCTATGGCAGGGGGTTGGAACTGGCTGATCCTTGAGGTCCCTTCCAACCTTCCCATTCTATGATTCTATGACCCTTAGAGCAGCACTGGCCACGAGCAGGAGATGCCATCCCTGGACACCCCAGGGCTGAAATGTGTCTCAGGTGGCAGCTGAAGCTAAGGCCATTATAATCAACTGCACAAAGATGGAATTGGGACTATGTGTAACTGTTGTCCCGTTGCTTCCAGGTACCCCAGATGACTCTCCCTGTCCAACACAGTCACTTTGTAGTTCCCAAACATGTTTCTGAACTACATTTAATGTTCCAGAAGTTTCTGTTGCATGCATACTCTGTTCAGGTTATGCTCCCTGACAGTAGCTGTCCATAGGGGCCACACACATGAACAGAAGTGACCAGCCCAGGAGCCAATTTCTTTAGCTATGCAGACTCACTAAATTATTTCCCTTTCTACCCTCACCTTTTACCAGAGTCTGGAATAAAAGGATCCAGAAGTCTCAGCCACATTTAGCAGAGCAGCCTGGGCTATCATTACCATGAAGCATAAGAGCAATATAAATCTGCTGCCTTGCTGACACTTTCCTCTCTGAGCTTCTGCAGAACAAGGGAAGTTCTCTGGGCCCTTTGTACCCAGGCCTCAGGATATTTCCCTTAAGCAGGATGGGGACATGCAAGCCACTTCTGGAGGGCTTCCCTGGAGCTCCTACCAGCCACTGTGGGGCATGGAGGGCATTGGGGGCAGCTGACCCCAGCCCAGGCAGTGGGGGGGATGCTGTGGGACCTGAGCCACGAGGTGCTGGGGCGGGGGAGTCCTGGGCAGCACATGAGGGACCTTTCTCCAGCACTGGAGGTGGTTCCACTGTAATTAGCTTTTGTGAGGCATCCTTCAGGCTCCTCAGATGCCCTGTGCTGGCACACAATCATTTCCTGTTTGACTTGGTAAATCAAAGCAGACGATACAATAATTATTAATAATATGTTGACTTATCTCGTCAGCCTTTTAATTAGTCAGTAGAAAAGCAATTTGCAAAGGGGCTGATCAGGTTGCCTCTGATCCAGCAGGTCCTGTGCCAGGCAAGGAGAGCAGGGCACTGGGGCACGGGGGCCTTTTACTGGGGAGCGCTGGGAGAGCAGAGGCGCGGGAGGGGCAGGGGCAGGGACGAAGTCTCCAGCGGCGGCGATGAGAGCAGAGGGAATTGCTGCAGGGCTGCAGTGAGCTGCAAAGCTCCTGGGAGCCCTTTGAAGTTATAATTGAGAGGAGCCGCAGCCTGTGGGACAGGGATGCTCCTGCTGACCCTTCCGCTTCCTGCACGTGTCTGCAGGGTGGAGGTGAGGGGGGGATGCAATTAAACCCCCGAGCGGCAATTAAAGCCAATTACCCCTCGGTTAATTGTCTGGCAAGAGGAAATGTCAAAACAGGCCGGGGATGCCTCGCTGATGGTGTGACCCTGCCCAGGGCTGGAGCTGCTGCTGCCCCCCGCTGTGCCCCCCGCTCCCAGCCCCCTGCCCCCTGCTCCTCTGCTGCTGCTGGTCACAGCAAGCCAAGGGAGGAGAGAACCCTTCCTGTGAGGCAGATTCACCTTGTGCCCAGGTGTGATGAAAACATCAGGACTTTGCAAGTGGTATCCTGCCAGATTTGCAGCTCTGATGCTTCGCATCATTGCCCTGCCTGTGCCGGCAGCTCTGGGATCTCTTTCTTCTGGCACCCCCAGGAGCCCCAGAGGGACAGGTGCTGGAAAGTAAACTGTAGGGCAGCAGGGACTAAGCTAGAGGGCACAAGACCCCTTCTTAAGCTGTTCAAGCAGGGGACTGAGGCTCTGTGCTGTTCAGTGCCATGCAAAGACAACTCCTCCCTCCCCCCAGCTCCTCACAGAATCAGAGAATCTGTTGGAAAAAGACCTCTCAGGTCATCTTCACACCTGTCCTGGGGCAAGGCAATGGAGACAGAGGTTAAGCAAAAAGAGATGAGACTTCAGCTGGGTAAGGGTCAGCAGGCAGATGCTGTGGTGGGCCCCTGGATGGAGCAGGGACACTGCAGGTAAATCCTGCACCCAGCACATGCTGCAGCTGGGCCGAGGCAGGACAGTCAGCAGCAGGACAGGCAGCAGCAGGGCAGGCAGCAGCAGGGCAGCAGCAGGGGCAGCACTGCCATCTTTTCCCAGCAGGAGAGTCTAAATCACTCAATCACAGAATGGTCATGAATGGCCCAACCCTCCTGGCAAAGCAGGGGCACCTAGAGAGGGTCACAGCAACATGCCCGGGTGCATTGTGAATGTCTCCAGAGCTGCAGACTCCACCACCTCTCTGGGCAGCCTGCTCCAGGGCTTTGCCACCCTTACATTAACAAAGTTCCTCTGTGATCAGTGTAACTTCTGATGTTCAGCTTGTGCCCACTGCCCCTTGTCCTGTCGCTGGGCACCACTGAACAAAGCCTGACCCCATCCTCCTGATGCCAAGCCTAGACACTCAGCATTGATGAGATCCCCTCCCAGGCTGCCCTTCTCCAGCTCCAATTCTCTCAGTCCTTCCTCATCACAGAGATGTTCCAGGCCCCTCAGCATCTTCATTTGCTGTACCATCTCCATCAAGTCCCTGTCCTTAAACCAGGGAGTCCACAACTGGACCCAGGACCCAGATCTGGCCTCACAAGGGCAGAGTAGAGGGGAGGGGAGAATCTCCCTTGACCTGCTGGCCACCCCCCAGGAATTGAGGAAATGGCAGCAGAAATAAAGGACCTCAAATAAAATCCAGCTTCGTAGCTTCACCTCCACACCACAGCAGCAGCTGGACTCTACCCAGTCCATGGCTGCCAGGGTCAGCAAGCTGCAGGGCAGGGACAATCCCAGGGACACCAGCAGTGCTGCTGGGATGATGACTCCCAAAGCCAGGCTATTTCCTGGAGCAGAGGGCACAGCAGGCTTGGAGCAATGTGGTCCCAAGCTACCAGGCCTGTGAGCCTTCCACCTGCATGTGAGCCCTACTGAGGGGCTGCTCAGAGCTGTGATTTGGCACCAAGGGCAAGTACAGTTCTTCTTCAGCAACTTCTCTGAGACACCAGCTCCCTACCCTGCCACCTTTCTGCTGATGGCAACTGAATCCAAGTGCAAATTTACTACTCCAAAAGCACCTGGAGCTGAAGGACCAGCAGGAGGTTAAAGGATGATATGATGCAATGGCCCATGGAGGAAGAATCACAGTGCAGATAAGTGCTCAGAGGAGCTATCAAAGCATCCAGCTGGAAAAAGAGATGTAAAGTTGTTCCTGCAAGAATGCCACAGCAGAACCCAGGCAGCCTCTCTGAAAGTGCCCAGGGCAGCTCTCACACAGCTCTGTGACCATCCTCTTGCTGACAAGGCCACAAGTCAGGCAAAAGCAGAGGGTAGGTGAAGAGTGGTGGCACCCCAGGGCAGCACACATCAGCATGCCCAAGAAGTGGGTTTGCTCTCTGGTTTTTGGCACCCAGTGTTCACTGTTCTTACCTCAACATCACTACTGAAGTGGGGACTTGAGCCATCCAGTGGGGTTCAGGAGCTGCTGGGTTGCTGCTGTAGTGCCAGAGAGCAGTCCAGTGATGACTGCCCTGCAAGCCAGCCCCAGCTCCCCCTGTTCTTCTCTTTGCCCCTGGGAGTCCTGCTGGGTTGGGGCCAGGCTTCACCCTGGGTTTGCAAATGTACAATGCAGGATGCTGCACCTTAACTGGTTGTGCAAGTCCCTGATGTAAGGAGAGGCAGCTGTAGGCACAATCCCTGCTCTGCTTAGGGGTGCAAGGTCCTGACTAGTCATGCCCACACATCCCCAGGGCTACCAGCTCAGGTGGATTTATCTTTGCCAGTGACCTGGGCAAGGAGATAGATTGGGGCCTCAGGCAGTTGCTGCTGGTGCCAAACTGGGAGCAGTGGCTGACACCCCTGAGGCTGTGCAACCATCCCGTGAGGCCTGGGCAGGCTGAGAGCTGGGCAAAGAGGAACCTCAGGAGGTTCAACAAGGATAAGTGTAGAGTCCTCCACCTGGGGAGGAACAACCTCCTGCAGCAGTGCAGGTGAGGAGTTCACCTGCTGGAAAGCAGCTTCATGGAGAAGGACCTGGCAGTGCTGGTGGGCAGTAAGCACTGCATGGGCAGCAATGTGCCCTGGTGGCCAAGAAGGCAATGGGGTCCTGGGGGGCATTCAGCAGAGTGTGAGCAGCAGCTCAAGGGAGATTCTCCTCCCCCTCTGCTCTGCCCTGCTGAGATCACATCTGCAGTATTGTGTCCAGTTCTGCACTCCCCAGTTCCAGAGGGACAGGGATGTACTGGAGAGAGTCCAGTGGAGGCTACAGGGATGCTGAAGGGACTGGAACATCTCTGTGAGGAGGAAAGGCTGAGAGCCCTGGGGCTGGTTAAGCTGGAGAAAAGAAAACTGAGAGGAGATCTTCTGGATGGTCACAAACAGCTGAAGGCTGTGGGGCCAGGGGCAGGGGCCAGGCTCTGTTCAGTGGTGTCCTGTGGGAGGACAAAGAGCAATGGACATAAATTGGAACCCAGCAGGTTCCACTTCAACATGAGGAGAAACTTCTATGGTGTGAGTGTGATGGAGTCCTGGAGCAGGCTGCCCAGAGAGGTGTCCTGCTCTGGAGACTTTGAAGACCCATCTGGATGTGCATCTGTGACCTCCCCTGGGTGACTCTGCTTTGGCAATGGAGCTGGACACAATGATCCTTGGAACTGGATGATCTTTGGGGTCTCTTCCAACCTAAACCATTCTATGATTCTATGATCTCCAGAGGTCACTTCCAACCTCTCTCATTCTACGTTTTGGTGATTCCATGATAACACCTGAGGCCCCCAAGGATGTCCTTGTCCCTGGTGACCACTCAGCATTGTACCTGGGTGGGTTACCTGGAGCAAAGTCCCTTCCAATCCCTACCATTCTATGACTCCATGATTCCTCATGCAGGCAGCAGCAGAAGAGCCCCAGTGGTTGGAAACCCAAACCAGTCAAAGCCACAGAGCAAGAGGTTTTTACCAGCAGCCTGTCCACAGCAGGGCTGCAGGGCTGGAGGATTTACCACTACCACCAGCAGCAGCAGCAGCAGCTTTGTAGTTGGGGCTGTTTGTCTCTCAAAGCTGAGCTGCTCTGAGGCTGCAGGGTGCTGACAGCTCTGGAGCTGTGCAGCACATCAGGACAGGTTAACTCCCTGCGCCCCTCTGACCTTGTACCTCTGCATCCATCACGGTGCCAAACAGCCACCAGTGGCACAGCTAACTGCTGGAATCAGAGTTAAGGACTCAGTGCATTTCCATGTGGGCTAATGTCTGAGGGGCAGCTGCTGGCTGCTTTTGTTGTGAGTTCAGAGTTCTGATGGCTCCTGCTCAAGCAGCGCTGCCGCCGCAAGTCTGGAGCAACAGATCAATGGAAACGATTAGAGGCCTGGGAAGAGTTCTGTGGGAGGTGGAATTGAAAAGATTAGGACCATTTAGTTCAGAGAGGGGATGAAACAGAGTGGACATGAAAAATCAACACGGCAGCAAAAGCCAGGTAGGTATCCCAATCCTGCATGCTCGATGCATGCTGCAGTCCCCACTGTGCCTTGCAGTTGGTCCTGCCTGGGTCTGTGGGATTGCTTCTGCTCTCTAAATGAAGGAGCAAAACCCTCCCAGGCAGGTCAGCCCTGCCACCTGAAACTCACCCCTCCAGAAAGCTGCTGCAGCAGGAAAACCTGGACAGAGGAATGAAGGGAGGGTGTGGAGAGGATCCTGCAGGATGGCAGAGGTCACACAGGGGTCACCACTGCAGCCCTCCCAGGTCTGTGCCTTCACATCCCTCCTGCCCACCAGAGACCATCCACAGGGCATGCTCCTCTGCAGCTCCTGTCCAGGTGCCACAGCAGGCTCCCCTGAGCACAGGTTCTTGATAGCTTCCCAGCCACTTTGGGCTGTTCCTGCTGGCTCTGCCCTGGTGCAGTGGGCAATGAGCTGCTTCTCAGCCTGAGTGCCTGTGGGGTGACCTAGCTCTTGAGAGGTCTCGAAGGGCAGGAGCTGCTGACAGCCTAGTCCCTGGCAGGGGACATGGAGAGTTAAAAGAAGCATTTTCAGATCAGCCACATCCCTGCTGTTAGCTTTTCAGGCTGGCATCCTCCCAACAGGCAGAACCTCTGTAGCCCATCAGCACTGTCCTAGGCACCTGAGATGCCCACCCCCGCTGCCCATGGGCACCATGCTGAGCTGTGCCGCTGGGACCCGCCGTGTGCCAGCAGCCCTTTCATACTCACCCCGTGTGAGGGATAAGTCATCCAGCCCCAGTCCCCAGCCATGGTGGAGGTGTCCAGCAAGTTCACTGGAAAACAGAGGAACAAAATGTTGCTTTGAAAGATTTCTCTTCATCTTCAAAGGGCAAGGGACTGAGCCATCACAGGTGACCCCTTCTCACACCCCACTCACAGAACCACAGACTGCACTGGGGTGGAAAGGACCCTCAAAGGGCATCTTGCCCAACCCCCCTGCAGCCATCAGAGACACCTCCAGCTAGATCAGACTGCCCAAGGCCACGGCCAATCTGACCTTGAATGTCTCCTGGGATGGGCCTCAACCACATCCTTGGGCAACCTGTTCCAGTATTTCACCACCCTCACTGTGTAGAAATACCTCCTGATGTGCCCTAAGCTCATCCATGGGCTTGGTGCTAGGGATCTGCCAGGCTGCAGGTTGGTTGTTGATAGAGCTGGGACAGAGCTGTTCCAGCCTTGGTCATAGGAGCTTTTGGAGGTGAAGGGGCTGCAGATAGTGGGTCTGGGGGGATGCAAAGCAAAGGGGAGCTGGAGAAATGAACTCCAAACTTCAGCTTGTCCACCAGTCCCTCCCTGGGTCAACACCAATGCAATCAGAGCATTGTTCCTTGCTTGGACACTTCTCCTCTAGAGTCTCTGCCAAGCCCTTTAGCCTCACAGCCTTCCTGGCACCACTGGTTTGAAGTCTGCACTCCTGCAGCCCCTGTAATTACACACCACAGTACCCAGCTCCAGCACAGTGACCCCCTGTGGTCCTGGGTGACCCCCACTGGAGAGACCAGACAGTAGGGGACAGGCTGCATGAGGAGGCTCATCAAAGCCAACCCTTTAAAAGCTCTGCTACCACCAGGAACCCAGCTAACAAGGGGACAGGAGCAAACCTGCTGGGAGAAGGGAGCTGCTTCTGCCTGGGGAGCAGTGAGGATGCCTTTGAAGGTGCTCAGGAGCTTCCTGTGGAACCCTGTGCAGTGTCAGCAGTGGGGGGAAAGGGATGTCACAGCATTGCTGGTGCACAGAGTGAGCTGCCCCAAGTGTCATCAGCTGCCTGTGAGCCCCATGGCCAGAGTCTGCAGCATCAGGTAAAGGAGAACCCTGCTGCAGCCTGGCAACTCCTCAGCTTGCTCAGCCTTCCTCCAGCATCTGGGGAAGGACCACAAGGCCCAGCTTCAGGCTCTGGAGGTGGGCAAGGTGACCTGACCTGTGGGAGTGAGTACAGTGCTGACACCAATGTGCCCGTGCCTCATCACCCCTCATCAGCGCCAGGCTCCCTCAGGGACTTCCAGTACCTCCAGCTTTCTGCCAGTGCTCTTTGCCCTGCAGCCACCCAGTAAGGTCAAGCCCATGCTGGTTGCTGTGCCCATGCTGGTTGCTGTGCCCATACTGTTTGTTGTGCCCATGCTGGTTGCTGTACCCATGCTGTTTGCTGTGCCCATGCTGTTTGCTATGCCCATGCTGGTTGCTGTACCCATGCTGGTTGCTGTGCTCATGTTGTTTGCTGTGCCCATGCTGTTTGCTGTGCCCATGCTGGTTGCTGTGCCCATGCTGGTTGCTGTGCCCATGCTGGTTGCTGTGCCCATGCTGTTTGCTATGCCCATGNGTTGTTGTGCCCATGCTGGTTGCTGTACCCGTGCTGTTTGCTGTACCCATACTGTTTGTTGTGCCCATGCTGGTTTCTGTGCTCATGTTGTTTGCTGTGCCCATGCTGTTTGCTGTGCCCATGCTGGTTGTTGTGCCCATGCTGGTTGCTGTACCCATACTGTTTGTTGTGCCCATGCTGGTTTCTGTGCTCATGTTGTTTGCTGTGCCCATGCTGTTTGCTGTGCCCATGCTGGTTGCTGTGCCCATGTTGGTTGCTGTGCCCATGCTGGATGCTGTACCCATGCTGGCTGCTTGTTCTCACTCTAGAGCAGCATCAGACTGACCCTGGAGGCAGTGTGGTGAGCATCCCTGCTGCAGCACAGGGATTTGGCTGGTGCCCAGGCTCTGGAGGCATGGTGGGCTCGTTGTCAGGCTGGCATGGTGGGGACAAGGCACATCTGGACAGTGTCCCCAACCCTGGCAGAAGCTGGGCTCAGCACACTGCTGGTCCCAGCAGCTGGAGGAACTGGTGCCACTTTCATTTACTATTACCAGGCAGAGGAGGAGAGCAGTGGGAGAGAGGAGGCGAGACGTGAGCTGGCTGTGAAACACCCAGACGTCATGCTCCTGACAGAGCAGATTAGGAGCTTTTGAGGCATTTATTAATGTTAGCAGAGCAATTTGAAAGAATTTCCAGGGTTTCTTGTGTGACTCCTTTGGCCCAACAGCAGGCCGAGCCCCTCCGCTCCCCACACGGTGCTGCTCCCACTGCTAAAGAGGCCCCTTGCCCTCAGCACGGAGTAATTACCTCGGAGATCTCAAATCCATTTTTATTTGTTATTGTTAATCTGAAGATTTTCTGCCTATTTTCCCTGGGTAATTCACCCAGCAGGAGCCTGGGCTCAGGAGTTTCCCTGCTCGCAGAGTAGGAGCATGGGCCCGGTGACCCTCAGCGGGCAGGCTGTGGGGAGGGGACTGCTCTTGCAGACCCTCTCGCCCTCCTGCCGTGGTTCCTGCACCCTCTTTCCCACGCTGAGATGCTCAGATGTGGCCATGACTGCCTCTGACTGCCCTTGGGGCAGCAGCAGGGCCCTGTGCAGCCTGGGGTCCATCCAGCTGCAGCATTGCGCTGTGGGGAATGGTGCTGAGAAGGGGTAGGTGGGGTGGGACCTGCCCCAGTCTTGTCTGTACGGCAATGTGCAGGGCCATGAGGCTGCCTGATACACCCAACCCCACCATGTGGACCCTCTGGTTGTCACCCAGCGCTGCCCAAGGAGCTGGCTGCCTGCTGGTGCTTTAGATCACAAAGTGCCAGAGAAGTTCTCCCTGGTGGAGCAGATTGCTCATGGCTCTGGGGAGGAAGAAGGAAAAGTTCTTCCTTCCATTGCTTAGCAAACGCTGCCCCAAGCACACAGGAGCCCTACATTTGGAGCCCACTGCAGTGGGCACTGCACACGGACACTGGTGCCGTGTTAGCTCCTGGCACAGTTCCTGGCACACCTGAGCACCAAGTCTCTCCCCAGCCCCGGCCATGCAGTTCAGGAGAAGGCAGTGTTGGCAAGTGCCTGGACCAGCCCCTTGCAGGTGATCTCCTGACTGCACTGCTGCTCAGAGGGAGCCTGCCCTGGCTGCCAGAGCCTGCCACAAAGGAGCCCTTTCAGCTGCAAGGTTTCTCAGGAAGCGTGCCGGTTTGGGAGACCTCTGTGCTACAGCTGGACAATTCTGTTTGATGTTATGGACTGTCTGCACATATCAGTCTCAAACTGCCAGCCCCATTTTGTTTCCCTGAGCACCATTTTGTATGTTCCCTCTTCTGTGCCTTGGCCTTGCCTCGGTGCATTGAGCCAAAACACCAGGAGGTGTCAGGGGACATTCTGGTGCTGGTGGAAAAGCTGTCAGGCCTGATTGCCCATTCGGATGGAAGCACCTAGGAGCGAGCAGGGCGCTCCCCCCAGCTGGGGACTCGGGGCAGAGTCTCACGCAAGGCAAGACCCCCCTGCTCCTGTGGAAAGTCACAGCATGGCAGCTGGGCGAGTGCTGCCTGCCCAGGGATGCAAACTGCACAGGGACTGAAGGTGAAGTGTCTACGTCCATGGTGCAGGTGTGCACCGTGTGTGTGACGGTGTATGGTGTGTGTGACGGTGTATGGTGTGTGTGACGGTGTATGGTGTGTGTGACGGTGTATGGCGTGTGTGATGGTGTACGGCGTGTGTGACGGTGTATGGCGTGTGTGACGGTGTATGGCGTGTGTGA
>VWZE01013191.1:0-18611 GCA_013396675.1 Eubucco bourcierii
GCTGTTGGATAATTTGTAATATTTCCTGACACATTGAGAGCAGATTTAGTAATATTTTCAGTCAGATTAAAATCAATCCAGCCAAAAAGATAATCACCATAAACCCAAACCATCCTTTTAAGCTTTCTCCACATTAAATCCATCAGCAAAGAGCCAATCTTCCCAANTTGCACAATGTACAGCAGATATTTACACTATATACACAATATTTACAGAAATATACAAGTAAAAGGTAATACAGCAACACAACTCCCCTCCCAGAAATCAGAGACCCCAGGAGGGGCTCCCAACCACCCTTCCACCTTCTCCCCACCCCTGTACCTTACCCCAAGGTTTGCCTTACGTGCAAGGTAAATTAGGAGGATCAGCCAGGTGGGTTTGAAGAAAAAGTGGTTAGTGAGGATTAATCAGCAGAGGAGCCAGAGCCCAGAAGCTGCTAGATCACACCAGCAGGTCCTGTTCCAGCAAGAGCCAGAGAGAGACTGAATTATCAATTGTTTTGGTTAGTATTCCCAAACAATTCTCCAGCAAGCGTATGAGTGAAGTAGACATCATGATGTTTTCCTTTCACAGCCTATAGTGTAATTTTCTCTATTAAAATATTCTAATTAGCCTCAAACCAGCACACAAGGGCAGAGGACAGATAGAACAGCAAAGGGCACATTGTGCTGCCTGCTCATCCCTTTTATCCATCCAACCTGAGACTAATGGGCCTTTGGACACAGAATAGCCAATCAGGATGGCACTTTGCCAAGCTTGACCATATTAGGTGAAGCCATAGGCTTGCCTTACCCTTTTTAGGGCAGAGCACAGGCCTTGCGCAGGGCAAACTGCGTACCTTGCTTGCCACAGGATGCAAAACAAGTCTGGGCAAGCAGAGGCCTCAGACTCAGTGGCTCCAGGTTTTTTGTTCTCTTTCCCGCGGTTGCTTCTCCCCAAAACAGTAGGAGGGGAGCAGGGGAACGTGCCTGGGCAAGCCAGGACATGGATAAGCCTGTTTAGGCCTACCACAACACACACTAGCATGGGCAGGCCTTAACCTGGACTCTCTGCAATCTCATTCCAGTTTGTCACTCTTGATGCCTTGAACATTCTCCTGAAGAAGGTGCAACCCACTGAAGATGGACTTTTGCCCTTTGATGCTTGTGTAGCCTGGCTCAAAAGTGTCAAGTCCATCAAGCCCTGGGTGGAGTGGATCAGTCTGCACAACAACCAGCTTCAGTTGTACCAGAAGAAGCAGCAGCTCCTGGAGACTGTGTTGTAAGTTGAGTCACTCCTCTGTTGACATTTGTGTGAGGAGACTTCCTGAGGGCTTGAGGTGGTGCTACTTTCTTCTGGATTCAAAACTCCACCTGTCCACTTAGTAGCAGAAGACATTGGCAAAAATGGCTCCACAAAAAAAAAAAAATGTGGTGGATGTTTCTTTGTGATCCAATTGCTTAGTTCTGGTGGAACTTTCTTTTCATGCTTGATGGTGCCAGAATGTTTCCTGTTGTGGGACAAGGAGGTCTCTCCATAGACACCACCCCTAGAAATGGGCTGGTGGTTTCAGGTTGACCCAGGATTTGGTGAAGCATGTTGCACAGAGAAGACCATGCCATGTCTTCTTCCCTCTGACACCATCTCAGATAGTCTCATGTCAGAGGCTCATAGAATGGTTTGGGTTGGAAGGGACCTTTAAAGGTGCTACCTGGGATGGTCCCAGAAGTATCAGTGGGGAGGGAAGCTCAGGAGATCTTGGAGGCCCAACTTAACTGGGATCCTTTGGGGTCTGTTTTTCAGACGTGGTTGGACCTGTACTAACATTGTCTACATGTTGATTGACCACCTGCTGCACGATGAGACGCAGATAGATGAGAAGCTCCTGAAGCTTGTGGTGAAGCAGTTCATCTTCCTCTGGAATGTAGGTCCTGGGGCAGCTGATGGCTGTGAAGCTTGGGAGAGCTCCTCATCCAGGAGACCTCTGGTCCCAGCTGCAGGAGGATGGGAAAGGGTTTGAAACACCATCCAAGAGAGAAACACTTTGGGTTCAGGACCCAAAGGGAGAATTTGGGATATTCTTTGAGGGCTTAAAGGCTTGACCCAGGGCTTTTACCCTCAGAGCTTCACACAGAGATATCCCAACATGGATCTACTGAGCTCTGCTGTCTCGCCCCATGTCCCTGCAGCGCTGACATCCCCTACTGTGTGTCCTCCATGAACTGGGGAGATGTTTCTGCTGACCTTGACCTGTGTGTTTGGCTTTCCCAGCGTCTCCACACAACACCAAAATTTGAGCCGGAGAAGATTTTTGATTTGGTGACTAAAGTGCTGAAGCAATGCAACAAGAACGCTGATGTTGTCTACCTGGTGTAAGTCCAACCTGGAAAGAAGTTGACTTTGAGGTGCTCCTCCATCCATGTGATGTTTAAGGGTGGAGGTGAACCTTGTTGGGCCAAGCGGTGAGAACCTGTCTTGGAGGTGATGGATGGATCATTTCTGGAGGGCCTTCTCTTAGGTGTGGTGCCCAAGAAACAAGCTCCTCTGAGTACTCAGGTCCTCCACCCCCTTCACCCAGCCATCCTCATCGTACAACCAAGATGGGGTGGTCCTCAGGCAGCTCAGAAGCTGCTGGGTCTTGAAGTGGTGGTGGGTTGCCATGGTTCTCTACCCACCAGACTGAGCAAAAATATCCACTCAGCTTCATCCCCCACCCCAGGGTGCACATCAGGGAGGTCCCAAGGTCCTGTTCCCACTCAGTCAACTTCTTCTCTTGGTGGTGTCCCTCAGGAAGGGGGTGAAGGAGTGCAAGAGCTGCCTGCGTGAGATCACAGAGCCGGCAGAGCTGCCCTGCAGCCACATCTTCTGCACTCACTGCATCCTGGAGTGGCCCAACAAGCAGTGCAAGATCTGCAAGGAGGAATTCCCAGAGGACTACACACCCACAGCTTCAGAGGCCACAAGGTATCTCAGTGTTGACCAACATCTGCCTACCTCCAGGGTCTTCATGTTGAACATTGGGTTTGGGTTGGAAGAGAGAACATCAAGAGCTGGCAGCCAACCATGGGCTCAGCCAACCTTCAGCTAAAACAGGTTGCTCTGGTCAAAGCCACATCCAACCTGACCTTAAATGGTTCCAGGGAGGGGGCTTCTGCTACCTTTCTGGGCACCTGGGACAGTGTCTCACCACCATCATGGTGAAAATCTTCTTTGTATCTACCCTGAAGCTCGCCTCTTTCAACCAAAACCTGTTACCCCTTTTCCTATCACTATACTTCCTGATGAAGGTCCCTCCTCATCCTTCCTGAAAGTTCCTCATTTTCCTGAAGGTGTCTTTAAGTACTGGTAGACTACTGAAGGCTTCCTCAGAGACTTCTCCAGGCTGAACAACCCCAGCTCTCCTAGCCTGTGCTCACAGGGGAGGTGTTTCAGCCCCTTGATCATCTTCATGGGCTCCTTTGGACCTATTCCAACAAGTCCATGTCCACAGTTCTCCCACTGGGGGTCTCACAAAAAATGAGATGCCTCAGCCAACAACCATCTCATCTCCTTGATTTGGGTCCTGCAGAGACAGAGAGTGGCCGTGATGACCTTTTCTTGGTTGGATGTTTACCATGAGTCTTGGTTTTCTTCTGGCCTGCAGAGAAGCTGTTGCCTGTCACAACAAGTTCCGGAGGAAGTGCAATTCCTTCTTTGTGGAGTTCCTCACTGTCTACTTCTTAGGAGACCAAGCAGCTCCATCAGCCCGGATCATCCAACGGCTGATCCAGTTTGTGGCTTGTAAACCCAACCCCGAGCAGCAAGCAGGGAAAAGAGGTAGGAGAGCTTGATCCTAACTCACCCAGCTCTGTCCTCAAGCCCTTGGAGGTCAGCTGAGCCATCTCATCCTTCCTTCCTAGTCTACAAGCCCAAGAGTGAGCTGTCACCCTTCGAGGAGTGCATGGACACCAGTCCCACCATCCAGTCCTCCCTTCTGAAGCTGTTGCTGAGATGCGGGTCAGCCTGCAGCTTGCACTCAACCCCTTTTGCTGAACCCCCTTGCTGACCTGGATGCTGATGCTTCTGTATCTGCTCCTGCCCCAGGTTCAACAATGTCAAGGTTCACTTGGAAGAGTACATGTCCCAGATGGAGGAGAAGATGTCCAACCAAAGTAGCAGGGAGCATTTCTACTTCATGGTGATCCACTGCTTGGAGGTTAGTGCCCAGAGTCACCAAATCCCAGCAGGGTGGCCTTGGCAGGGACCTCTGGAGATCAGACAGTCCAACCTTCTTAACAAAGTAGGGCCACCTAGAACAGCTGGGTTTGGAATCTTTCTGGAGAAGGAGACTCCACAACCTTTCTGGGCAGCCTGCTCCAAGGCTCTGATCTCCTCAGAGCCCAGAAGTTTCTCCTCATGAATCTTTTTGTGTTCTAGTTTGTGCCCATTGCCCCTTGTCCTGTCCCCAGCCACCACTGAGAAGAGTCTGGATCTGTTCATGGACATTTAGTTGTTGCTGAGCATTGAGAAGGTCTCTCTCAGGCTACTTTTTCCAGACTCAGCCCCACCCCAGAGATGCTCCAGTCATCCTTGTGCCTCTTGAACTGGGGAGCCCTGAACTGGTCCCATCATTCCAGATGTGTCCTCACTTGGGCAGAGCAGATGGGCAGAAGAACTTTACTCAATGTTCTGGCCACTTCTTTATGCACCCTAGGAGACAATTTGCCTTCTTGGCCATGTTGCCAGTTTGTGGTAAACTGGCAGCAACTCCATGGAGTTGCTTCCCAGCAGGTCAACCTCTCACTTGTACTGGCCTTTGGAGTTGTTCCTCCCCAGATGGACTCTCTACTTTCCCTGGTTGAACTTCATGAGGTTCTGAAGGAACCTTCATTAGGTTCCTGCTGAACTTCGTGGGAATCCAAATGGACACCATCACTTGGAGCCACCACCCCAACTAAAACCACTTAATCACAAGGAAGATCTCACCTTGAAGATGAGAAGACACAAGGAGGAAGGAGCAACAGGATCAGAACCTACCTTCAGGCTCTTAAAGGTTGTCTCTTTGAATAGGATTTTATGCATCCTTCTGAAGAAGAAGATGTCAGAGAGCTTGCCCAGAGCTGCCTCTCCACCATGGACCTCTCTACCTTCTGTCATCCTGAGGTGTCCAGGATTGACACTCTCCAGTCCATCGCCCAACTCCGCCTCTCCATCAGTCACGTGGCCACCACACTGGGCAGGCAGCTGCTCTCTGGTGAGTCCTTTGGCCTGGGGTCACACCAGAAGATCTTGGACAAGCCTCACCAAAAAAAAAAAAAAAAAAAAAAAAAAAAGTCAACCGGAAGGGGTTTTTTTTTTTAAAAAAAAAAAAAAAAAAAAAAGGAATTTTCCATGAAAATGGAATTTGGGTTGGAGAAAATTCTCAACTCTTTGGTTTCCAGATTGAAGGTCTCTAAGTTCTCATCAAGGGAGTGCAGTACTGGAGGACCCTTTAAAGTCCTGCTACAGCCTAGGTTCTACTGCAGCATAGATCCTACTGTGACTTAGGTCCTGCTGCAACATAGGTGTTACTACAAGCAGCTCAGGTTCTCTTGCAGCCTAAAGAGCTGTTGGTGAAGGACACCTGTGAGGTGCCACCAGTGAGGCCTGAGAAACCTCCTACCTCACTACAGATCCCAGCTCACCCTCTGCCCAGGAGAAGCAGAAGGACCAAGACCTGGTGGATGCCATGAAGAAGTTGGTTGCTGAGGCTCCAACTCCATGGCTTCAGGTGTTCCTCATCAGAAATCTCTGTGACGCCTATGGGCTCACTTCCATGTGGAAGATCCTTCAGGCAGAGAAGTGGATTTTACCCCAAGGGGTGGACATTTCCCAGGTGAGTTGCTCTGAGGTGGGTTGGGCTGAAGAAGAGCTGAGGTGGATCCTCAAAGGGTGATGCCAACCTCATCTTTGTGCCCTTTCACTCGTGTATGAGGATGACAATGTCCATCTGTGGCTTCCAGGACAGAAGTGCCTGGTCAAACACCATGCTGATGTTCTCAGTGCTGGACAAAGTGCAACACGTGCTGAAGAACAAAGAGTCCCCAGAACACCAGAGCTTGGCAGTGAGTATTTGTGGAGGGTTTCTTGAGGCTTGATCTGGACCCATCAGCCAATCTTGACTCATTGGTTGATCTGGAGCAATTGTTTAGGCCAGGGCTGTTGGTTGCTCTGGAACCATTTGTTGATCTGGAGCTTCCTGGAAGCAGGAGGTCTCCATCTGTGTTGATGAAAAGCTGCCAGGAGACACAAATGAGGCTTCTCATGGACACTTGTATTGGTTTGAGTTTAAGTTTCCCAGGGGACTCAAAGTACAGCTAACAGAAACCAATACTAAGATGCCTTCACCTCTCTNCCGACCCATGAAGCCCAGTGTTGTTTCTTTTGTATCACAATAAAAGACTCTGATTTATTCTCTGTTTACCTAGTAGGAGAGAATCATAGAATGGTAAGATTGGAAGGGACCTCTAAGATCATCCAGTTCCAACCCTCTGCCATAGGCAGGGACACCTCCCACTAGTACAGGTCACTCAAGGCCTCATCCAACCTTGTCTTGAACACCTCCAGGGAGGTTGTGGAGCACAGAATCACCCAATGTGATTAATGATCATGTTTGGTGCTTCTGTGCTCCACAACCTCCCTGGGCAACCTGTGCCAGTGTCTCACCACCCTCATTGCAAAGAACTTCCTCCTGACATCCAGTTTCAATCTCCCTTCTGCCAGTTCAAACCCATTCCCCTTGTCCTGGCATTGCAAGCCCTTATAAATAGTCCCTCCCCAGCCTTCCTGTAGGCCCCTTCAGATATTGGAAGGCTACTATAAGGTCTCCTGGAAGGCTTCTCCTCTCCAGGCTGCAGAGCCCCAGCTCTCGTAGCCTGAGAGAGAGGAAGTTCTTCTGTTTATATAGGGGGTCCAGAGAGGAATTGGGAGTGGGCTAAGCTGTACAGTTGAGGTCAAGCTAACCTGGGGTCAAGCTTAGACCACTCCCCCCCACCCAGGAGGGTTAACCCTTTCCAACACTGAACCTCAGTGGTGAAGCCAGAAGACCCTTCATGGGGAGTTCCCTTGTTGGTTACCTTCGCTTATGTCTGGTTCAACTTCTCTAGGCTGTCATGAGACAAATGGAGAACATCCTCCAGCTGCCACCTGTCCCAGATGAGCTGCTAGAAGACAAACTGAAGAAGATCATGGATGTTCTGGGTGACAAAGAAGACCCAGGCCTGCTGGAGGTGATCTTCCACACTGCACTCACCCTGGCCTTGTTCTCCAGCCCCATCACTCACCTTCTGAGGAACATCTGCTCCAAGCCTGACATGGTGAAGGTGAGTCATGAGGCTGAGGGACACAGACTTCCCCACACCACTGTCCTGGCCCAATGTGTCCCTGCAGGCAGGTTGTGTGAGCAAGCAGCCAGCTCCTTGCTTTCTGGGTTGTTGTTCCCCCTCCTTCCTTCGGCTGAGAAGTGACTGTGGACCATCCATCCTGGTCTACTTCAAACAGTGATGAGCTGGATGGTCCATGGCAGATGTCCATCTCTCTACTGAAGGGGAGCTGAGGACCTGGTGGAGATAAATGGTTTCAAGCCCAGTTTGTGCAGCCTCCTTCTACCAAAAGTCTTTCACCGCTCAGATGCTGCCAGAGATACTAATTCCTGAGCTGGACTTCCCTTGGGGTCTGGCCACACAGGACTTGTTCCTGTTATTCAAACAGCCAACTAGGAGGTCCTGCTGCTTCTCTTGTGAGTGGAGACATCAACCACCTCTAGGTCTTCTCCCTTCCCATCAAGGCAACTTTTGGCACACAGAGAGTTGAGGCCCACAGTCAAAATTCAGTAATTGGTTCTCTTGGAGACTCTGCTCATGTCTAGTCACTCCAGCCTCACATCTCCCAGTCTGATGGAGCTCACTTGGTCCTCATTCCTTCGCCAGAAGTTTCTCCCTGATGACGATGGCCATTCAGGAGAACCTTTCTTCCCTCTGCTTGCTAGAGAAGCAGAATTGTTCCTCAGCTAGGTAGGAAGGAGCTTGGCAGATGGTTACTCCACCTCTCACTTTCCTTTCCAAGGGGTCCTACCTTCCCACCATGCCTGGAGACCTTCTCTTCGATGAGAAGAACTGGAAAATTGGTGCTACAGACAGGATGTGGAGTAAGTACTGGGGGGACCTCCTTCCTCTGGTGCTTGTCAAGGATCCACCAGAAGCTACTTGAGATGGAAGGGGGTGGAGGGAAGGAATGAAAGACATCTCTCTGGTTTGGTCGAACTCTTCACCTTCTCCACCTTGCTGGAGCAACTTTGGGTCCCTTTTGGTCCAGCTCTGTGGGAGACGCAAACTGGGTCTGGATGTCAGGAGGTGGGAGACAGGCCTGTCACCTTGGTGAGCTTCTGGTCATGTTCCCATCATGGAGGTGGTGGTGGGAGATGACTGACTAACTGTGTCCTCTGTCACATGCAGCTTGTCAGTGCGGCTCCCTCTGGGTTGTCACCAACGTAAGTGTCTCCTCTAACGGCTGGGGATTGTAGCTCTGTCTCCTTCTGCTTCTTAT
Organism: Eubucco bourcierii; assembly: GCA_013396675.1. Lineage (NCBI taxonomy): Eukaryota > Metazoa > Chordata > Aves > Piciformes > Ramphastidae > Eubucco > Eubucco bourcierii. The sequence goes on from VWZE01013191.1 coordinate 8,542, forward strand.
TGCATCTCTGTCAGCTCCATCAGGCTTGGAATGAGCTTCTCAGGTTGTCTTCTGATTCCCAAAGGGTCCTGTAGGTGCAAGCAGCTGCAAGACTTAGAAGCCAGTTGGGTTCTTCTCCAAACTAGTTGGGTTCTTTTGCAAGCCACCTGAGTTCATCTGTAAACCAGTTGGGTTGTTCTCCTAAAAAGCGGGCAGGGTTCCCCTCCCAGCCAGCAGGGTTCCCCTCCCAGCCAGCAGGGTTCTCCTCCCAACCAGTTGGTCTCTTCTCACAGTGAGGCATTGCCCAAAATGGAGCTGGGATTTGTGTCCCCCAAATGGCAGCATCGGAGCAAAGCAGGTGCTTCCAGGTCTTGGTTAGTCTCAGCCCCAAGCTGATGCCTACACATGTCTTGCTAGCTGTAGGAAGAATCTTGTTGGTCTGGAGATGTTTTCATCTCCTGATTTGTCACTAGCTGTTACAGTGACCTCATGTAGAAAGCTATGAGAAGGATGTGGAAACCCCTTGGGTGCCCTCAGCTTTTGCTAGATGCCTTCAGCACCTGGCTGGTCATCCAAGATTCTCTCTTACTCCTTCTGTCCACCGGCAGTGTGGGCGTCCCATGGAAGTGCAGCAATGCAAGTGTGGAGCTGCTGTTGGGGGAATCAAACACATACCTAAGGAAGGCTTCAAGGAGAAGATGATGTAAGTCTGCAGTCCCAGAGGTCTTCACTATCCACCCAATCTTCCAGTAGAGGCCCCAAGGTTGGCCCAAGCAAAGGCTGGGCCATGGAACCTAACCAAAGAGGTGGTTGTGATGGCTCCTTCTGACTGCAGCACTGGAGATCAAACGGAGAAGGGCTACATCCTGGGGAGCCCCACCATGAGGAGGAGTGAGCTGGAGAGGTCTCTGTCACCTGCCTGTGTCAGTCTTGCCCGAGCTCTGCTCCACTCTGCCCTTCTGCTGGGGATCTCCACTGACAGACAGGTGAGCAACCAACAGCAGGCCATGAGGAGACTTCAGCCTTGCTTGGAAGCAGGCATTTTTGAGAGCTTCATGGTGCAATCTGTCCCATCTTTCAGGCAGTTCTAGACCTGATGAAGCAGAAACCAGAGAATGTGGAAGCCTTCTTCTGGGGCCACCTTCAGAAGGACATGGAGTGCCTGGCAGAAGCTCTCAGCAGGAACACAGAGGATGCTGTGTTGATTGTCCACCTCTTTCTGCAGCAGCTCAGCAAGCACAGTCTAGCAGGTAGGGAAATGTTCTGGAAGGCCACCAGCAGGTTCATGGTGGTTGGCTTTTAACCAAGACCAGTTGTCATGGGTTCCTCCTTCCTGGGACAGTCTCCATGCTGAGAAACTGGTGAGAAGACCACCCAGCAAGTAGAGAATGATGATCCAGCAGGTAGACAGGTGCTGGCAAGTTCTTGGAGGTTACCAACAGGTTCATGATGGTTGCCTTTTAACTAAGACCAGTATCATGGCTTCCTCCTTCCTAGGATAGTTTCCGTCTTGGCAGCTGGTGAAAAGACAACCCAACAGGTAGACAATGGTGACCAAACGGGTAGAGAGCTGCAGGGAAGTTCTTGGAGGTCACCAGCAGGACCCTGAGCACTCAGGCCAGACTGGTTTGAGGACGTGAGCAGTCTGGGAGATGGTTGGCTCAATCTGTGACATCCCTTCTGCTCTTGGGTCCTCTTTCTACATCCTCTTACTCCTCCCTGTCAAGAAGTCAAAGGAAGCTCTGGTCAGAACACAAGGTCTACAGGGTCCTCTTTTGTGTCTTCTACAGAGAGGGATGTAACCCTGAGCATCCTGCCTGGGAAAAGGGACCGAGAAGAATGGGAGATGTCCTTTAAAGCCCTGGCTCAGCCCTTCTTCCAGGTACGCCCAGCTTTGCTGGGGTCATGCCTGTGTCCAGACATATTTGTTGAGCTCTGGGTGTTCCCCCCCTGGAAGAGATTTGTTCTCTCAGTTTTGAGCTGGGACTTCATCCTGGTGTGGCTCCTGCAGAGAATTGGCTTCTTAGAGGCTTTAGAAGCCAATTCAGACTCCCCCTTGGAGAACACCACCTCTGGATTTCTCCTTGGGTGGTTCTGTTCTTGTGTCTTTGGTGCAAATTCTCATCATGCCTCCTTCTCCAGAACTTTGGTTGCTTTTCTTTACCCTAAGACCTGGCGAATGCCCCTTGGGCTGCTTGGGTGACAAGGGATGGTCTCTAACGGCTGTTGGGTTCTTGCAGGACCTGGAGCAGACCCTGAATTCTGTCAAGGAGCAGAGGATGAAGGAAGGTCCCCACAGCTCCAGCCTTCTCCTGAAAATAGCTTATGGCCAGACACCACCTTTTCAAGACCTCCCGACTCAGGGGTTGATCAACCAGGCCTGCTTGTGGAGGTTTGAGCAGAAGATGACCATCCAGACCCTGATGCATTTCCTGCTGCAGGAAGGTGGAGGAGGCACTGGAAATCGTTACCCCATCCTGCTGGAGCTCCTCTCCAAGGTTGGCTGAGGGAACATCTCTTCCCCTCCAAAACATGTCAGCCTGGGTGGTGTCTGTGAGGCACTGGGACAACTATTATCCACCCCATGTTTCTTTGGAGCATCCAAGCAAGATGAGGTCCTCCTCCAGATGGAATCCTCATCTCTTGAGTCACTCTGGATATTCTCTTTCAGCTTGAGAACATCCAACATGTCCAACATCTGCCTGACATCTTACGCCTGCAGAATGCTCTGATCCACTTCTTCCAGAACAGCCATGTAGGAGAGGACTACACAGTCCAGCAGTTCCTCAGCCAACCTGAACTTTCAGGTGCGTTAAGGAATTCCATCATGGCTGGGATGTGGGCATTGGCCACCCCTCAACACCCAGATACTCCACTGAGAAGCTGCTGCAGTAGTTTGTGTGGTTGAGCCAGGCCAGGAACAGGCCATTGAGGCTGGGATGCAATTGAAGAGAAGGTGGAGGTTGGAGACACTGAGATGAGCCCAGGGCAGATCTTTACTCCTGGGGCATATGGTGCTTGGTGAGGTTCTTCTAGCTTGAGAAAGAAGAAGAAGGGTTTTCAGCTCACGGTGCCTGGAGATGTCACACATGGTCTTGAAGCCCAATGTGATATCTGCAGTGATGTGTCTGTTGGAAGTCATCCTTAGACCTGAGATGTCTCCTTCATGGGGCTGTTTTCTCCTCTGTGTCCACAGAGGATCAACAATGGGTGTTTGGCAGAGCCATAGAGACCATCCGGAAAGTCTGGAGCAACATCAAGGTGAACCCACCCAGCTCAGGTAGGTGGTCACCCTCAGGACATCATGTCCCTCTTTGGTGGCCCTTTCTTCTGGAGATGAAAGACCTGGGGTTGTTCAGCCTGGAGAAAAAGAGGCTGAGGGGATATCTTCTTGCTAGCTACAATTCCCTGAAAGGAACTTGGAGCCAGGTGGGGGGTCAAAGTCTTCTCCCAAGTGATAGGACAAGTAAAGACCTCAAGTTGCTCCAGGGGACATTTAGATTGGAAATGGGGAGAAATAGCCTCACCCAAAGGGTTGTCAAGGCTTGGCCCAGCATTCCCAGGGTGGTGGTAGAGTCCCCATCCCTGGAGGGGTTTCACAGCCATGGGGATGTGGTGCTGAGGGACATGGTTTGGTGATGACCTGGCAGTGGCTGTGCTCCATGATCTCCAAGGCCTCTTCCAACCTAAACCGTTCCATGATTCCATGATTCTTCTGGAGATGTTCTGAATCGGAGTCTCTTCCTACCACCACCCTTCCAAGCAAAGCTGCTGACCCTGCTTGTTCCACCTTCTAAAAACCCTCCAAAGAGATAGAAACCTCCTTGAAAACCCCTTCCAAGGCCTCAGTGATAGGGAGAACTTCCTCATGGATCCATAGTGAGTAGAAGACCTTTCCCACCTTCTTCCAGGCATCACTGTCAAGCCAGACCTCCCACCAAAGGAGATCAACACCAGCACCATGACCATCCTTAACCTCCTCCCTATCCAATTCTCCATCAGCCACTTGGTGACCATGTTCCTCATACAGCTGCAGAACAGCTGCGTGGACACTGCTGCACAAGTCACCAGGGAGAGGCAACGGTAGGTCTCTATCTGCTCAGGTGGTGGCTTGTCCATCTCTTACACTCACCAGAAAGGCTCCATGAGAGGTTTCCAGGGCTGGTGTTCGACTTGCAGGGCAGTTGTAGTGGCCAGATGGTGACTGTTGGAAGGTCTTGGTGATCTGGTGTTCAGTAGAGCAGGTCCTTTGTAGTAGAGCAAGATGAGGTGGGAGGTGCTACACCCACACAGAGCAACCTTCTCTCACCCAGGTCCATCTCAGCAGCAGAAGTGAAGCCCTCCTCCGTATTGGCCATCACCAAGAGCGACCTGTTGACCATGGCCCTGGCCAACCTGCAGTATGAGATAGATGAAGATGGCACCAAGAGAACCTACTTTGACTTCCAGATGCTGCAGCGCCAAGTGGTTCAACACTTCATCAGTGGGAAGCCAATCATCAAGACTCAGGTGAGCTCAGCAGTGGCCAAGTTGGGTTGTCCCACGTCAGGAGTGGGCCTAGGGTCTGTTTCTAGCCTCTTCCGAAGCCATGAGACTCAACCAAAGTCATTGGCAGATGCCTGCTCTGCATCTGTCTCTGCTCCTTGGGTTTTGAAGAACTTCCACGGCCAGAAAACCACTTTTGTGGTCATGGAATGGTGACCAGAGAGAGAGCCCTGACTTCTGGAAATGAGATGTCAACCTGGTTTCTTGGAGGAGCTGGGAGTTATTCCAAAAACTTCAAGAGGCATCTTCCATGGTCCAAAATGGGACTCTGAGCCACCTTGGTGGGGCACATCTCTGGCTGGGGCTGTTGGTCTCCATTCTTTGGAACTAAAGTCTGGACATGATGGGAGGAGGGGACCTGAGGACACTAAAACCAGGCTGTCCTGCACCCACAGGTGTCCATGTTACAAGGTCTTGCAATGACAGGACAAGGGGCAATGGGTTTAAACTGGCAGAGGGAAGGTTTAGACTGGATGTTAGGAGGAAGTTCTTTACAGTGAGGGTGGTGAGACACTGGAACAGGTTGCCCAGGGAGGTTGTGGCTGCTCCCTCCCTGGAGGTGTTCAAGGCCAGGTTGGTCCTTCAAAATCGTTTCCAAGAGGACTTTCTCCATCACCTTGCTGGAGATGGAGGTGAGGCTGCATCTCCTTCATGGAGATACCTTCTCCCCACCCATTAGGGACCTCCCCTGACCTCCACAGTAATCTCAGGATTCCATCAGCCACTTCCTGCAGAACTCCTGGGGCCATCCCACAGAGCCACACCTGCCCAGCTGAGCTTCTCTGCTGTCCCTATTGACACCAGGCAGGTTCATGACCACCTGTCTCAAACCCTATCCAGACTGTTCCATCCATTGACCTCAACAATGTGAGGACCCTCCAGGACACCAAGATGAAAGTCAAGGACCAACTGCCCCAGGTAAGAAGCAGCTACTGCTCATCTGCATCCAAACCTGAGGCCTTTGTGTCCCATGACATGGAGACTAGGCTACCATGCAGGAAGATCCAAAGGCCAACTCAGGTAGAGGGTTGGAGTCTTGGTAGGACCCAGTTCTCCTGTTCCAGGAGCACAAGGAGTCTGGGAGGACATTGCATTGTGGTGGTTCCAGCATTGATGTTCTCTTGCCAGGAGCTGCTCAGCCTCAACCAGCAGAAGCGCATCATGGAAGAAGCTCGCTCGGTCAATGCCCTCTCCAAGGCCTTGGCCACCCTGAAGGTGGCTGCTGAGTTCCTGGCTGTGACAGGTGGTGACCCAGAGCGGTCACTGCCCGACTACGTTCATCGGGAGCTGAGGATGGACGCCAATGCCAAGCAGTTCCAGGACCTGCCGGTGGGCAAGGGACAAGGGATGGGATGGGATGGGAAGCAGGACCCTTGTGCCTTCATCACCCTTTTGCCTCTCTGGGCAAAGCTTTGCATCTTCCACAGCTTCCACCACCTTCACAAGCTCCAAGTCCCCAAGTCCATGGAGGGTTTGGGGTTTCCTGCTCAGACCAAAAAGATCCTGGACACCTGAGTGGGTTTAAAAGCTTGGCTAGATGGTGGCAGGTCTTCATGCCATGTCCACCTCTGGGGACACCTTTGGGCACTGGAGATGGCCTGAGATGCCTCCATGGGGGATGCTAGTGATGGTTTGTAGATGGGCTCACCTGTATTTTTGAACTGAGCAGTTGAGGTGCAGCCATCAGGAGATGTTGGTGGCCCAACGTGTCCTTCTCCAGGACCTGAAGTCCTTCTCTGTCCCTCTTCTTCAGGTCGTGCCCAACACCCAGCTGAAGCACATCCTATCACTGTGGCAGGTCCTGGCAGCTCGCAGGTCCATGCTGTTGGTGCAGATGAACCAGGTGAGGGAGATGTAGGGTGGGGGGAGGAGATAGAAGATTTGGCACCCCAGGAGGAGAAAGGAATAGGACATCACAACCATTTTGGAAGTCATTGTCTCATCCCTTCCCTGGGCCAAAGGAAGAATCCACTTCTCTGGGTACATTCGAGACTGACTTCTGTCTTTGAACCTCTCTGATGGCCCAGATAGGAGGCTTAAGGACTCAAGAGGGGTTGTGGTTCTCCTTCCGCTGTCAGATGTGGTCTCAGGTCATCTGGGTGGGGTGTACTGGGGTCTCCTTGATGTTGAAGCTGGCTGGTCTTTGCAGGATCCCTTCTGCCTGGTCCCTGAGGAGTTCCAAGCAGAGCTGGATGTGAAGGAGCTGAAGGACCTGACCTTGGCATTGGCCCACACCAACCTCGACTTCTTCCTTATTGAGCTGCATGAGATGATCACAGTGGCACTGTCCAATCTCCAACCTGAATATGAGTAAGTTCAGACCATGTCCTAGGACTGTCACAGCTGTGGGAGAAGTCACATCTCAGGAGGATTTGGTTGGGGAAGAGACCTCTGGAGTTCTCTGGTCCAGGTTCTGCTCCAGGCAAGTTAATCAAGGCCTCATCTGGTTCATTGTTGGTGGACCTACATCTTTGGAGATGCTCATCTTGGAGGGGCCTGTCCCAAGGTGGCATCTCCACTGGTGGGAAGAGGTTTTTCCTTTCTCTAACCATCAGTACCTCAGGATGGCCTCTAGTACAAGGTGTTGGCCACCGTTGACTAGCAGTCATGGCCACCACTGGCCAGCAATCTTGGTCACCACTGACCAGCACCATTGGCCACTGCTGAGAGTCACTAGTGGCTAGAAATCTTGGCCAACATTGATCAGCAATCTTGACCACCAGTGACCAGCAATGCTGGCCACCATCAAGTGCCACTGTTGACCAGCAACCTTGATCACCACTGAGAGCCACCACTGGCAAGCAATCTTGGCCACCATTGACCAGCAGTCTTGACCAAGAGAGTTGGCAGCCATGGTTGGCTGCTGGGCAGGGCGGGACCTCCATCCCATTCCACTCACCCCCTGCTGTGTCTCACCCCCAGGTTGAAGTACGCCTTTAGGTGCTTCCTGGAGGACAACCAGGTCTCTGCTGCCTTCACGGACACCCTCACGGATGCCCTGGAGCCAGACATTCGTGTCAAGAACATCCTCTCTGTCTGGAGGACAGCTGCCAGGACCAGCCAGACCAATGTCCCTGCATATGACCATGGGAGATCAACCCAAGGCAGCCATTAGTCCCCTTCTCACACTGTCCTCACTGGTGGACAGAGAGGAAACATCTACCCCACACCCCACCATCCACACATGAGCTGCTGCATGTGGACTCCTGGAGCAACTTGAGCCTCCAAACACCCCAAATCCTTCTCCTCTTCCTGAACCTGGTTGAGAAGCTCTTACCTGGACCCACCACTGACCACTCAGAGACCTCAAGTGTCCCCATCCCTTCAACCCTGCCAAACCACAGCAAGAAGAAGACCATGCCCATGGCCACATCCCCAGCACTGTTACCCCTGTCTTGGTCTGTCCAGGTGAAACTGGAGCTTCTCTACCACCCCGGTGTTGACCAAGAGCTGCTTCTGTGCATCCCTGTGCCCATCGTTGATGGTTTCTGTCCTACCTTGTCCCTCCTCACCCTTGCTGCACCATTAAACATTACCTTGGATCCATTTTGGTTTCATGTCGTTCTCAAAATGACAGTGGAGGGGACCTGGTATCATGGGGGCCACCAGACCTCCTCAGGGGCTGCTATGGGGCTCAAGTGATCTCCACAGAGATGGTGGTGGAGGAGCTGAAAGCCTCAGCTTCCCCACACTGGCCTGTGTGGGTGGTCAGAAACAGGAAAGTCCAAGGTCAATCTGTCTCTCCTAGAAGAGATGATTCAGTGTCTTCTTCATCATCTCAGTGGCCCCTCCCTAATTCCAGTTTCAAGTTCTCCATGGAGGTCTGACCAGCTTGTTGGTGATGACACAGGTGGCCCAGCTGGTCAGGTTAATCCCACCAGATCCCAAAAGATCTGGCTTCTCAAGGGCAGCTCCATGGCAACGGAAACCAAAACCCAGGTGTCCAGGGCTGAGTTGAATCTGCTACTGCTCTTCAATCCCATGCTGATGGCTTTACAGCTTCTAAAGGTAAGTGTTGGCTAGAGCAAAGCATCATGGGGTGTGATGGTTTGGGAGTTACTGTGAGAGTAGCTCTGAGAGTCTAAATCATCTCTCCCTTGTTCAAAACAACAAAACTGAAGATTGCCTTTGTTACCTTCCTGGGCTCAGCCCAGATTTCTGGCTGAGAGCTCAGGGATGCAAACCAACAGAGATACAGCATCATGGTGGACTCTCCAGACTCCAGCCTGACTTGAATGCCCATTATGTGGACACCTCACACCAGCTACCCCAAAGAGAAAAGACTTCTGTGTATTTGGGGTATGGACAGGGAAGCGGCACAGGGAGGGGGCAGAGGCCCTGCCCGGTGCCACTGCTGGACCCCTGCAAATGCCTGAGAATACACAGGAAGGTGTCCTGGGGAGCTGCACCTGGACAATAACCATAAAAACTGTACAAAGAGACATGAGAAATGCCTGTAAAGATGAACACTTCCACCGGAGCACCTCCACCACAGCACCTCCACCAGAAGAATTTGAGGAACAACTCCTGCAGAACAACTCCACAGAAGGACATCCCTGGGCCAAGGGCACATCTGTCTCTCTCTCCCCCCAATCTGTGGCTGATGGTGATATAATCCCTGCTCTTTTCCTTCCCTGGTCTCTTTATCTATTTTTCCGTCTCTCGCCTCTTCCGTCTCCCCCCTCTTCCCTCACTCCTGTTTTGTTCAACTTTATCCTTTAACAAATAGCTTTGTGCTGATAAATGGTCTTATTTGCACCTTGATTTCACAACACGGACATGTAACAGAACAGATCTTGCTCCTCTGGACAGATATATTGGTAATCTGTGTTCTCCAGACCTGGGCATTTGTTAAGGCGTAGTCGTGCACGATTCTGTGTAGTGAAAGTATCATCAAGAAACTGTTGCATTTCTGAGAACCCCCAAGTGTGTATATGTGTGTCTGAGATGTGCTCTGAGGACAAAGCAAATGCTGGGGGAGAGAGTGCAGGGGATCTGCAAAACTTTAAAGGTGTCTGCTCCCCTGGGGAAGACTATTTTAGGCTACAAGTGTTGATTTTATAGTCTGACCTCCATGAGAACTCTCAGTACCCTGCTGGAACAAAAGAAACAGAAACAATTTTGCAAAGGTTTCTTTTGTCCTCTTGGGGAGAGTAACCGCGCTGAGAAGTCTACTAAAACTGAGGACTTTTTATAAGGTGTGTCCTTGTGATGGTTTGGGAGTTCCCCGGCCCCCCACACTTTGTAAAATGACCCAGACTAGAACTCAGTCATCTGGAAGTTAAAAGATGAAACTATGTTTACAGCTTTGCACGATGTACAAGCGGATATAGACACTATATACAGAATATTTAGAGAAATAGACAAGTAAAAGGTAATACAGAAACACAACTCCCCTCCCAGAAATCAAGAGACCCCAGGAGGGGCTCCCAACACACTTCCACCATCTCTCCGCCCCTGTACCTTACCCCAAGTTTTCCCTTATGCGCAAGGTAAATTAGGAGGATTAGTCAGGGGGATTAGAAGAAAAGTGGTTAGTGAAGATT
>VWZE01013194.1:0-87678 GCA_013396675.1 Eubucco bourcierii
ATTCTATGATTCTATGATTCTATGATTCTAAGAGGAGGAACAAGACATCAACCCACAGATCATAGATTTTTGTCTTGAACTCCTATTATTTCCAAATCAGAAAGACAAAACTGAAATGAACAAAGCAGCACAGTGTTATTTGATCTCCTTATAAAACCTGACAGCTATTAGTGCCCCAGTCCAACCTTCACTTGTCTCCTCTGTCCCACCCAGTATATCCAGCTCCTGTCTGTCTCCAAGCTGGAGCATTGGGCAGTGGGACAAGAGTTTGGCTGTATTCAGCACAGGCTGGAACCAGTTCAGATTATACAAACAGCTCTGAAGTCTGCCTGTGTGAGATATGTTATCATGCAGAGGGACACTGTGCATGCTCACTCCAACTCTGCAGAACTCAGAACAACTCTGCTATGCCGCAAATGGAGTTTGCTGGGTGCATTTAATAAGATTAGCTATACCCAGATTGGTTTTAAGACATTTTAAACTGATTAAACTGTGCCATGTGACATGATTATGCCTTCAGGTGGAGGTAAGGCCTTAAATGATTATTCTGCCTCTCAACTTTGAGACCCCCAGGAGGGAAATGTTAAATTCCCAAGAAGTGGTGTCTGAACTCTTTGAAGAACCTAGAAAGCACTGATGTGAAAGTGCTTTATGCTCTTCTAGGGACTGGATGTCTGTGCTGAACACTTGGGTTCACCCTGTACCCAGGCCCAGATACACCATCCGCAGCACCTCAGCAGAGGACAGGCAAGAGGTAGATCCTTCAGAGAAGTGTTTTTCTCCCTCTGCCAGGTAGCTGAAGGAGCAAACAACCACCAGAAACAACCACCACAGGGGCTGGGTGATCCCTTGCAATCATGGGATACCTTGAAGTCATGGGAACGCAAATCTCTGGAGGCTGAGGAATCTTTCTTCTACATTACTGAAAGAGTTTTTGGGAGGTGTTGTATTAGGGCTGTTCTATTCCTCTGTCTCTACTGTGCCAGCAGCCTTACAGCAAACATTTCTAAACCTCCTCATTTTGTGTTGTTTCTTGTACTGAGAGACCAGAGAAGAGCCAACTCAAGCTGATAAAGATTTTTTTAAATCACACTTTGTGGGAAAAAGTACACAAAAATAATTAAATCTCATCTGTGAGCCAGGTCCCTGAATTCCTTCATGTTTAGTAATCCATCTTTAGAGACGGGAAAGCACTAAGCATGAAACTGAGTAACATATCAGCTAAGACTTTACAGCAGTTTAGTTTAAATAAAATATTTGTTACATATTATCAAAAGACAAATTGTTTAAAAACACATTTCCAGGTTTATTGGTTAGGTCACAGCCAATAGGTGATGTATGAGAGTTATAATAATTCCCATAATCATCCAAATAGTTTAATCTAAACACATTTAAAATGGGCTAATGGAATGTATTTCACTTTCTTCCTATTAAATTCAAATCATAGATATGTCTGTGAATCTTCATAGTGATGGTTCCCTAAAGCTCAGCTTGGACCTTGAGCTCCTCTGTATGGAAAAGGATGCAGATGACTTGCTTTGCATGGGAGGAGACCATGCCAGGCAGCTGAAGAGGCATAAACCAGCCAGGCGGCCAGGCCTTGTGTGGAAAACAATATCGCATTAGTAGCATTAAATTGTTCATGGAAGGAGTAAGCATCTGAGATTATCTGCTCAACTACAACAGCAAGTGCAGCCAGCTCCAGTGACCATTGCAAGGTGGTATTCAGACATCAGGTTGGATTTCCCTCCACTTTGGGGAAAGGAACAAAGGCAAAGCCCCTTTCAGGAATATTTCAGGAATTAGAAGCAGCCACAAATATTTTTATGACATAATTTTGGAAGAGTTTTTAAACCTCCTGCTCCTTTCCTGTAACACAAACCTCCTGTCTCCTTTCCTGTAGACTTGAAACACTGAAACTCTTCATCAGCTTGGATGCTGCAGTTAGAAGAGGGAAGAGGTGAAGGACTGTGTCCTTGGACGTGTCCCAGCCTATCATTAGAATGAAGGGGAAATGCAGCAGGAAGAGCACATCAGCAGGGTCTCTGCTCTGGGATACCTTGTTCTAACTCATATGTCAAGATTTTCCCCTTTCCCACTTTGGATACTAGCCTAAGAGAGTCTGTCTTTCCCCTGACAGCACCTTTCTCTTCAGCACCACCTGATGCTGAAGCAGAGGGTCAAAGCATGCTTGTTTAGCAAAATAAAGCAATAAAAACTGAAGCTCCAAAATCATTGTCTTTTAGGAACAGCTGGCCCTCAGGCTGCAAAAAGGAGGGGATAAGGAACCCACAACCCTGCACAGTTCCCACTGCAAATTTACTGGCCTCCAGTTTCATCTTAACAGAGTGAGGATGGGGGAGAGAAATACCACACATAAATTCACACCATCAGTCATATAGGGGGAGGGGAAAAAACCCCCATAGTTGTCTCCAAGATTTACGAGTCCCCCTGAGCTACAGCACAGAAAAAACAAAGACACACACACATACACAGAAGGAGCAAAGGGAAACGTGATCCCACTTGCAGCTTTATTCCTTTATCATGTTCCCTGACAGCAACCTGGACCTGGGCTGTACAAAGAGGAAGCACACAGAAGGTGTGGCTGCAGCAGCAGAGCACCAGCCCCCAATTAGTAATGTCCATGTGCCATTGCTTGGCACTTTTCATTCTGGATGATCTCAAAGCGCCACAGAAATCCTTCAGTCCTCCTCCGGCCTCGCTTAAACTAGAATAAGCTGAGTCCTGCCATCCCAGTTAATGGATTTTCTGTAAATTCACCTGGCACAAGCTGGGACCAAGGCATGCCACATTGTTGCTTAGAATTCCCTATTCCCTGGGATGTGACCACATGGACACGTGCTACCTGCACCTTTTGTTCCACTTGCTGTTCTTCTACAAGTTTTAGAAAAGCTATGCTTTAAGACAAAAGACATCTCTAGACCCAGATCTTCAAACATGTCTCCCTGTTTTGGACAACTTGGTACCTGTAGAAAACCTTTTTAGTTTGGGTATTCAAAAATGGAGGTATGAAACACCTTCCTTTTTTCTTTTTTTTTTTTTTTTACAAAGAACCCTGGTCGTGGAATCTCCTGTCTGTCTCTCACAGAGACAGTAAATGGTACATTGGTAAATGATACACTTAAAACAGTCTAAATCAAGTGAACATGACAAGAGCTTATCATCAATGATCAATCACACTGCTTGTTGCTACATTCCACCCAGCTCCTTACAATATTATATCATCCATGTAGGCCGCATAGTGACAGGAACATTCTCTTCTTACATGTGTGTGCAACACCTAATGCACACCCTCAGACCTGGTCCTGGAGTCTGACCACTGGGGGATGATGCCTCTGCTCAGCTACTTGTAGAAGTTAAGGAAAGGAATCACCTCAGGAAAATTATCAAAATCAGTTAGGGTTTCCTTGGTCTGCTCATTGTCCCTGAAATTTTCAGAACCTTAGCAAATGGCACGTCCCTGAAGTTAAGGATACTTTATCTTCAGCAAAAGACAAGGGAAAGAAGAGTGGGCAAACACCCCACAAGGTCTGTAGCAGAACTTGGAAGCACAGAATCTGGATGTCCTGAGTGTCAGCTGAGGGCTGTGTTAAATGTCCATTTACAGTGATAATATACTGAACGTCAATTTAAATGTTAACTGAAGTCCTTCCACCACCTTTGCACCTTTCTCCTGCTGCTTTCTGACCAGGTGCAAAACCCCAGACTTTAAATTTCTAAACATAAGGAATACTCAAAAGAAACTAGGATCAGATCTTAGTAAACAGCTTTAAAAGCTTCCTCTACAAACTCCAGCTTAGGGACTGGTAGATGAAGTTCACCTAAGTATATAAGCAGACATATGATGAAAAGAAGCAGCCCAAAAGCATAGAAAGTTTTCCCACCACTGGTCCTGACTCCAGCACAGAACCAGCAATGGGTTTACATCTATTTTCCCACTAGCTGACATAAGCATTTGAATCTATACCTGTCCTACTATGAAGACTTAAAAGCTAGATATTTCTTCTCTTTTTGGGTATGTTTCCACTGAATATGCTCTGTGACTTTTACTTCAGTAGTTTTGCTATAGCCTGAGAAAATGGGTAGCATCTGCTGACACTGATGCTCAATCCTTTAGAACACCTGTAGGAGGGGAATGGCAAGCATAGGTGAGAGCAGCACTTAGGCCAGCAGAAGACCTGGAACCCATGTCACAGCTATGTCACTGGCCAACAGCCACTCAGTGCAAAGATTTTAAAAACAACATGAGCTGTTATGTGAACATCACTGATGAATTTTGGACTTTAAGACTCAATGACTTTGCCTGAAGCTTTGGCTCCTAAAGCTGTATTAGGACAGATGGGTGCAGACTGGCCCCAGAAGCATGAAGTCCACAAACAACCCAATTGCATTTGGAGTCAGGAGTTGGAGTTTCAGCAGAAATGGAACTGTTCCTTGATGACCAATGCTAAAGCCCACCAGTTAAAAGGATCCTCCTTCTATACTGCCAAAGGTATGTTAAATTCGTGTTCCATTTTTACGGTAAAAACCCTGTGGTGCATGAGGCATTTGGGATTAATTGCTGTATGGGTGAGGCTAAGGAGCAAGAGGCCATGTTTTGACACAGCCAGAGACGTGTAGCTCAGCTTCCTTTGAGAAATTAATCTGTGTATGAGTGTGCAGGAGCTGCGCACTGGCCCAGGGGATGATTTTGCTTGGCTGTAACAGATACTGCCTCAAACAGGATTTCTTCAAGGGGATAAGGCAGGCTGGAGGAGGACTAACAAAGTGCTCCAGTGGTTGGGGGATGATGTATTTGTGCCTTACTGTCACACCTGTTGTTATGGAGCTCAAATGCACTCTGGAGAAAAAAAAGAAGTCCAAACCTAACTCCAGCTAGATCTCATGCAATTCAAATCTCCACTCTCCTACCTCCCAGAGTTTTTGTGCTGCACTTTCAGTGCAATTACATGCTAAATATCTGTCTGTCAATATGCTGGATCCCCTCAATTTGTATGACACGCTTTAACGCAGGCCTAGCCAAGCCTAATGGAATGACAGCTATGCCCTCCAACCATAGACTGAGTGCTGCTGGGAGAGAGCTTGCCCTGCTCTGTGAGGAGTATGGGATGGGGAGGACAGAGGAAAGACAAATGTCACCAATAAACTGGCACAGTCAGACTCCTGAGTCAAGGAAAGTATGTTGCCCTCTTCCTAGCTGCTGCCTCATGATGAAAAATCAGAGAGGGAATGCCATGTTGTGCGTCACCTCACCCCAAACAGACAGAGAGGTGGTTTGCCAGCAGGTGTAAACCTGGGTAGCTTGTACTGAATATTACTGGGCAATGCTGGTTTACAGCAGCTGAGGATTAGATCCCTCACTCTTTGCACTGACTCCTTATCAGGGGTATTTTAGTCACGCACACCAGGGGAGAATCAAACTGGAAAAAAAAGAGTTTTCTTTTTGAAAGAAATCCTTAAAACCCCAGGCTAATCTTCCCTAATATCGATGAATCTCTCCAAGCTTCTTTTTGTCTCCATGTCCAAAACAGCTGGGAAGGTCCTTAGAAATGACCAAATCCATCACTCTCTGGTAGGAAACAAGAAAAAAGGGCTAGAGAAAACTATTTAACAACCAGAGAGAATTCTATTTGTTCAAAACCTGGTACAAGGGGAGGGGGAAGACAAAATATATCCCAACTGCATGTTGTCAGAAGGAGACTGAAAACCAGCTAGGGGGGCACAGCACTGAAAATAATGATTTTTCAGCCAGCAGCAGACAGCCGCCTAATCCTGTATGAATAGAGACATCACTTGAATAGCACCCGTCAGCGCCACTGCTGATGCCGATTCCAGCTGGACAAGTCTCACACAGCCCAGTAAACACACCTCAATCTCATGCTTCAGTTCAAACTTTTTTTTTTTTTAAACTGCTTGCTTTCCTCTGCCTGTCCACTCATGTGTCTGCTATAACCCCAGTTGTTTTGTTTTTTTTTTTTAAAGTGATAATAAAACAGTTCTATGAAGTCCCTGTATTATTAGCCCTGGCATTTGGTTGCAAAGGTGCTTGAGAGACTGTTTCTTTATGTGATATGTCAACAGCTTCCACGGTGCAGCCTCTCTTTCTTACAGACAGAGGTTGTTGATAATTTCCTTCTTACTATCAGAAATGTTTAATAAACATCCCTGCACATAAAATATCAATTCCTTTGCCTGGAATAATAGCTCTGGACAGAGATTTAACTCATCTGAATTTCCTCCTCTGTAGGGAAAGTTTGTTTTAAATCAATGCAAGAATTTCCTAACTTCAATTTATGGAAGAGAAGACAATCAAATGAATACAAGCCAATTTCTGCCTTCTGGTAGGAGCTGTCAGCTGGAGCCCCCAGCCTTCCTCCTAGCCCTCCTTTTCCTTGCAGGACTCACTGGGCTTCCATGAACCAAAGGCGGAATGACTGCAGCCCAGATAGGTTACAGAAAGAATAGCTCTGGAGTTCCTGCCCTGTGTTGGCTCTACATGCAAGACAAACACCATATGTTGGTGCTGTTAGAGCAAGACTGGGGACAGCAACTAGCAATGTACAGCTGGACTTGCAATGTATGTGTTTTGCTGTGTATGCTGGTTCTGATCAATCTTGTGAGGAGAGCTCCTCATCCAGGCATAACATCCGCACAAGTAGCTGATATGCTTCATTTTAGCAATGACTACAGTACAAGTGTGTGATTCAGCATCTCTAGACAAGTATGGCAGGGCTGAATCCACAAAACACTAGCTCAGTCCTCCTGCCCTCATCATTCTTTTTATAGTCTTGACTCAGGGTGGTCCTGCTAGCTAATGACCACAGGGCATCAGGGATGCTTCATGTTCTAACCAACATGATCCTTTTCTTGCCTTGCAGTACTATTCAACTGAGTCTGTAAAGAAGTATGAATTCAAAATATTTGCTTTGTTTAATAGAATCACAGAATCATAGAATGATTTGGGCTGCAAGGGTAATCTAGCCCAACCTTCTTGAGGAGAGTGGGGACATTGAGGAGACCTGATAGTAGACTTCCAGTATCTGAAGGGGGCCTACAGGAAGGCTGGGGAGGGACTATTTACAAGGTCTTGCAATGACAGGAAAAGGGGCAATGTGTTTAAACTGGCAGAGGGGAGATTTAGACTGGATATTAGGAGGAAGTTCTTTCCAGTGAGGGTGGTGAGGCACTGGAACAGGTTGCCCAGGGAGGTTGTGGCTGCTCCCTCCCTGGAGGTGTTCAAGGCCAGGTTGGACGAGGCCTTGAGCAACCTGTACTAGTGGGAGGTGTCCCTGCCTCTGGCAGGGGGTTGGAACTAGATGATCCTTGAGGTGCCTTCCAACCTTACCATTCTATGACTCTATCTTTAACTAGATCAGGTAGCTTAGAGCCCTGTCCAACCTGATCTTAAGTGTTTCCAGGGACAAGATGACAAGAACTGCAGAAAAGCACTCACACAAAAAAGCAGCACCTGAGAAGTACCATTTCTGTGCCTTTTGTGCCTTCCTCATTGCCCCCTAGAGCTGATTGCCAAGTCCTTTTATAACTCGTTATTTTTCCCATATGTGGACTTCTGTTGCCATGTAAATTCTAAAACTACAAATCATCTGAGAGAAATGACAAAGCTCATAGGCAAGGATTTAAATCTCTCGTGTTTAATGCATATTGACACTTGGGCAACCTAGTCTCAAAGGGTAGGAAATGAAGACGATCCAGAGAAAAATGCCACAAAATTACAGTATTAAAAAACCCCAAGTTAAACATGGTTCAAAATTACCAAAGAGCCTGCTTTTTATAGAGGGCTGAAATGAAATTCTAGTCACAGATTTTCCCTGGAGCATCCCAAATCTGGACCCACGGCACTGTTCTGCATTTTAAGGATGTCTACTGAAATATAGAAAACACCTTTGCTCTTGATGAGTTCAATCCACACTAAATGACTCAAAATTAATACCTGAAGTAATGTCAGCAGAACCAGATGTTTAGCATTTGTAAAAGTACAAATGCCTCAACCCAGACTTTCTAAATGCTCAAAAGCAAAAGATACCAGAATATTTTCAAAGATGTCAAAGTCAGAAGTCCTTGGTGAGGTCTTTGTGGAGAGTTTTAAAGTTGGCCTCATTTTGGTTTGGGATTTTTTGTGTGTGGGTTTGTTTTTGGTTTGGTGGTTTGGTTTCTTTTTTCCCTAGGCCTGAATAATGATGCAAATCTGATGAGAATTAAGACAGTAAAGGAGCCTACAAAATCCTTTGGCTACACAGCAACAGAAAGGGGTCTCCAGAGAAGGAAATTTCATCCGGCTGCTTTGCTGACAGGAGAAGGCTCAGCGTGATAAAAGAGATCCTGCCACTTGCTCTGAGAAACCCCAGCAAAACTCTGTGCTGATACATCTCTGCTGACACCTGCTCCAGCTGGTCCTTCACAATTTGACAGGGCTGGAGGGCTGATGGCTAAAGATGAGGTGGACCAGGTCCTGAGAACAAGCATAACATTTCATGTGTCTGATATGGCTCTTTGCTGTTGCAAAGGCTGAAAGTGAAAAAAAATATAAATATTTGGGTAACCATTCTCTCACGCTGGCAAGGCAGAATATGCCTCTGGTGTATTTTCTAGTATATCGCTGAAGCTAGTTTTTGCTTTCCCCATTTCCAGCCACCTGTACCTTTCTTTATTGAACACGTCCTGCTACGCAGGCTAAAATTTTTTCCTTGTGAATTATCCCCATGTATCCTCCTGTGTTGTTCTGTGCAACTCATTCTTCTTTTCTGTTTCCTTCCTATTATAAGTTCATTTCTCAGTACAGTACTGCTATACACTTTTTTTCTTTCACTTTTTAAACATTTCATCTTACAAATCCATCTTTTCAGTTCCCTATTCTTCATACTCCTTGAACTTGTATCTGCACAGGAGAGCACTGCATTGTTTACCCCGCTCTAGTCCTATGGGGACTTTGGTGAATTCTTCACTTTAAGAACATGAAAATATCATTGCTGGCTCTAGTGCACAGTCAAAAAGCCTTGGAGGGTGCAGGAGACCTGATACAGGGTTCTGGATATGTAACACATCTTTCTCAATTTACATGAAGCATTCACTTGCAAATATTAACAACCCACAAAGTGCTGATAATCTACCTGCCACACATATGGAACATGTGCCACAGTATGACAACATCAGCTACCCTGTCTATAAGTAAGCCTTATGGAAAGATTTTCTATCACAAGGTTGGCTTGGTCCAGGACTTTTCCATTAGTATGTCTTCAGGGCTTTTCCATTAGTATTTTTGTTTGAGGCTATGACATATCTCAGTTGTTGACGGGAAGAAGAATATTCTAATGGTCTGAATCTCATTGGAGGTCTAATTTCACAATCACACATACTGGCATTGCTTCTTCTTCTGGACTGAAGGAGTGTTTAGTCTATTTAGCCTTTGTAATTCATGAAATAATAAATAAACAGGCACTGTGTTGTTCTTTCCTCCCCTTATAAATACATCACCCTGATAGGTGTTATCGGCTGCAAACACCAACCAATTTGCTCTTCCTTTAGAGATAAGCTGAAGCATCTCTTTGCAGAGAAGATGAACAACTGAGTCAGAACACATTACCTGGAGTCAGTTTACAAGGGATCCAGCTTCCACTGGAAGGTGGACAGCCCTGCTTCCACAGAAACGAACCTCCATGCTCCCCCTGAACCCTGTAGGCCAAAGTATCACCAGATTTCTCCATCTTGGAGGCTACAGCCTTCCCTGCCCTGTGGTGTCACACTCCTACTTGTCCATACAGGTCTGTAAAGGAGGGATTTACTTGTTGATTACTTTGCACAGTCCTGAATCCTGGCCCAGTGCACAGTGTGATAAATAGGCTGTGCAGTGCTAGGGTCTGTGGAGCCTGGGGAAGGAGAAATTAATCCCCCCAGACACTGCAACAGCTGCTGATCTTATCCTTTGGTTACCACTGCTGAGGGTCCAGACTCCCCCACCTCCACCCTGCTGTCCTCCCTCTCACTGCAGGGAGGTGTTGCACTGCCCCACAGGAGCAGACAGCTGTAATCAAACCCAGGGGTCCCATCACTCCCTTTGACGGCAGACACTTCTCCATTCTGCGGTGCTGTGTACAAAGTATCTGGCTGCATCCTCCCCATCGGTGCTAGTCCTGCTTACAGCTCTGCCAGGCGGAGGCCTCGGTTAACACATGAAGCTTTCTTGCCATCCCCAGCATTACCAGCTCACACTCCTGGGTTATGGAGCTGACAGCAGTGGTGCTGGGGGCAGACAGCATGATCAAACATGGAACAGCCCCTGGGATTCAGAGGGCACTTGGGGAAACTGTGAATTCCAAGAGTGTACAAGGCACAGCCCATCCATCTTTATGTGGGACAAAGCAGTCCTATAATTATTTTTTTTTTTTTTTTCGTAAAGGAGGGAGTGAGCTGGTGTCAGGCAAGGATTTCAGGGCCTGGCTTATCAAATTCCAGCAAAACGACCACCCTCATAATCCAAAACAGCTACTGTGTTTATAGTAAACATACATGATATCTGGGTGGCCTTTGAAGCCACCATGTCCATTGCTGGTAATTATGGACAAGTGGATAGAGCAGTGATGATCCAAAGCATTTGTTTAATGTTCAGACATAATTATGGCTGTTATCAAATTTCTGCCCCTTCAGCAAAAAGGGGGAAGGGGGTCATCTGTTTGATACCACAGGTAAAAACAGCAAAGGAGGGAGTTCTTCCCTGAGTAACTCACACTGGATAAAATTCCTGAGTACCACCTGGTGCAGTGGACACTGGCCCTCTGATGGAGACAGGTGATGATGGAAGGCCCCTTGGGCACACCAGACAAATGGATTCAACACCAAGGCCTCCCACAGAGCTGTCCTAGCCTCTGTGGCTTGGGCCTGGGAGACAGGGTAGTTCAAACACCAAACACAGGTCTTTGAATGTCACCTCTTGAGTGAGAGGAGTGGGCAGCGGCAGCATTACTAATTGCAAGGAGGTATTGCCTTACCTCCCACAGTGCCACCCCCACCTCGACCCATGCTGACTAGTTTGTGAAGGATGCCCTTCTCTCTTCTCTCAAACACTCCAGCTTTATGGCAGAGGGAAGTACCTCATTTGCAAAGGGTTATTCTAAACACCAGAGCTGATGAAAAGGCCTTTATGGTGGGAATCTGAAATGACCCATAGTGAGAATTATCAAACAAAACCCAACCAAGTATGGCAGTGGGAAAAGTGGGAGAGATGGGGAATGAATTTTACTTATTCCAAAACTGGTGACCTAATGCTAGGATCCCTTTAGCACTTATTCCCTAAGTAAAAACATGCTATTACACAGCATCTACAACTTCTCTGGAAGCCGGCAGGAGCTATAGATTAACAGACTCTGTCAAAATCACATCACAGCTATATGGTTGCATTATTCTACATGTTGATATGATTAGATTTTTTTTTTTTTAATTCTAGGAGGGAAAGGACTGAAGACTGCAATTAAAAATGAAACAAGACCTCAAAGTGCTTTGCCTGGCCTGGAGGACTTGGGTCAGCATCTCTGTGTGGCTGCCTCGTGCAGACATAGCTTGCTGCTGAGCAGTCCCACCATGGCTGTGAGACCATGAGCAGAGTTACAGGATGGATCATCTTCCATTCCTCATATGCAGAAGTCCCTGGCACAGCCTCACACTCCAAGCAGCACTCCTTGGTCCATCTAAGAGGATGCAGCTCCAGTTAGTTGGAGGGGCTGGAGAGATGGGGTAGCTACTCTTTCAGGAGCTGGTCTCTGAGGTCAGGGCAGGGACACAGTGCTGGAGCACCAGGAATGTGCGCACAGCTCTCTGTTCAGAGGATAAATAGAGGGCTGAAATCTCTGGGGCTGTTAATCTGTCACCTTTCCTCAGCACTGAATTAATTTTTTAACATGTTTTCATAAGAACAATAAATAAGAAGAGAAAATAGAAGAGATGATAAATGGATCCCTTTCTATTCCCTTCATCATTGGGCAATACCACCCAAGTATCTGGCAGGGGCAAAATATAAAAATATTTCCCTGCCTTGCCAGCCCCGAGCTCCACTGGGGTTGACAGGAGCCCTGAAATTCCCTGTATATCCCAGATTTGCTCTCCTCTTCCTGCAGCTACAAAGGCTGAAATGCAGTGGTCCCTCTGGATTTTCATTAAATTCTAGACTGCATGAACAGTGTTGCTCAAGTAGAAAGCTGATTTAACATCATACTAAGCTGCTGCAAAAAGATCCAGAGTTGCCTTTGTGCTACCTTGATTTTCTTACTAAGAAGATGGAAGAAAGCATCACAAAGCCTGAATCTATCCCACACAAAGTTTGCAGCTGTTAAAACAGCAAACTATTTCACAGAGGGTGCCTGTGTTTGATGCAAAACAATGTGCAAAGCTGCCTGCTGCACCAGGCAGTGCATGGGTCTGAGACCCAGCAGACCCAGAGGATGGCCCAGCTCTGACCTGCTGTGTAGCCTTAACCATGTTGCTTCATCTGTTTGTGCCTTTACATCCTTTGTGTTATTTTATTTGGCCTCCCTGTTTTCCCTTTCAGCAATCTGTGTGGGGTATATCTGCTAGAACATAATACAGGAGACACAGGCAGGGGGTGATACCTCTTTGTCATAGTATATTAACATTTGTTAGCCAGTTTTTACACTATTCTTCACGATGGAATGAGTGATTCTTTCCACAGCAGCCAGTGAAACCTGGTAAGAGCTAGAATGGTTGCTGCCACCACCCATGAACACAGGCTGCATGGTTGACACACAAATCCTGCCAGTAGTCATCTTATCACTAATGATCACTGCCTCCATCTCAGGGAAGGCCTCCTCCTGGAGTTCAGCACCTCTGCAGCCAGCTGCTGTTGGCATCTTACACAAGAGGTGCTTTAGGAAGCGCAATGACACACAGAAAATTCCCAGTTTCCCTCATTGTATTTCTCTTCCTAGGAATTGTACCTGAAGTAAAGCAAGCAAATGGCAGCATGTGGCAGGAGAGAAATATGCTCCAGAGACTGCTGGAGTGCAGAGTGCTGGTGACACCAGTGGTTTTGCCACACACCCCATCTCAGCTGGACTGTCTACTTGCTTCCCAGCACAGTTGCATTTAACTTGGCTGGAGCAAAAGACAAACACCACTCAGTACATGCAAAGTGTACCTCTGAATGTGCACCATGTCTCCAACTAGCAGAGCCAAATGTTTGTTCGAGACTTAAGCCAATTATTGCTGAAGATGCACCAACAAGGAAGGGTTGATACAGTGGGGGAAA
Organism: Eubucco bourcierii; assembly: GCA_013396675.1. NCBI lineage: Eukaryota > Metazoa > Chordata > Aves > Piciformes > Ramphastidae > Eubucco > Eubucco bourcierii. Next base: position 13,295 of record VWZE01013194.1, read on the forward strand.
CGCAAATGCGTGCTGGAGCACGGGGTTCTACGACAGCGTGAAGGCTGCTGTCCGTGTGGTGCTCCTCCAAACACAGCTCTAATCATTTCTAGCCCAATATTTACCTTCCTGAAGAGAGCAGTGACCATCCACTCAACAGCACCTGGCTGCTCTACGAAGTCCCAGAAGAGTTGTTTCCTCCCTGTTTTGTTGTGAAAGAGGAAGGGGGGCAGCTAATAATGTTCTCTCTCAATCAAACAATTGTTGAAAGTCGGGAGGGGAAGTATTGAGGCAGGAGGGGGGGAAAGGACCGTGTGTTAACCTAAGTGATAAGCTCTGCCCAGCTCAGCCTGCCTCGCAGGCGGGGTGATGGGCATGCAGGGTTTGTTCTTAGTAGTTCACCTGCTGCTGGCTTTCAGCACTTTTTATTCAGTTGTTTTGTTTATCTTGGAGGCCTATTGTCACCACCTTGGTGCCGCCAGGGCAGGATTCAGGTGCGGAGCGGTCCACGGGGCGCTCAAGGTGCAGCCACGGCAGCGATCAGCAGCCACGGCGGGAGGGGCTCCCCGCTGGTTATGAAAATCGCTTCCTTTGCTGATAGTCACAAAGCCGAGCAAACAAACAGCGCTCGGGCTAGGGAGTTTGTCTTTCGCCTCGGACTTGAATTGCGTGGAGCATTCAGAGCAGTATAAATAGACCTAATTTCCAGTACTGAAGCTGGAGTAGACACGAGCAGGTCTGAGTACCACTTGATGACAGGTCCTGTTGTGCGATTACTGGATGAATGGAGGTGCTAAGCACGGCCATTGTTTTCAAGGGTGAGTTTCAAAAAGACTGCTTCCCGTCTTTTGAGTTCCCATTTTCAGAACTAAAAATACTGCACGATTGAGCCAAATACATTTTCACAGGATTTTTTGGACCACTGAACCAATTACACATTTGGAAATTTTATCACAGCCAACTTAACTCAGGCTAATTTGTATTGATTATGAATGATCCCAGGCCTTCTGATACAGTCTAGAGACCACAGAATTACAGAATTGTCAGGGTTGGAAGAGACCTCAAAGACCATCGAGTTCCAACTCCCCTGCCATGGGCAGGGTCACTTCACACTACGTCGGATTTATCAGAGCTCCATCCAGCTGGCCTTAAAAACTTCAAGGGATAGGGCTTCCAACACCCTGCAGTGCAGGATTTTTTTAGTGCTCTTTGAACTAAAAAGAATCTTTTCATTAGAAATGTGTTACGTTTCCTTTATAAATGGTAATTAACAAGGATGGAGTAAGGTAGGCTGAGGAAAGGCTGCTTGGGTATGCGCAATGCAGCCCTCAGTCTCCCGTGTGGCCATCAGAGCCTCCTCAGGGAGCAGAGCTGCATGGCAGGGTAGCATCCTGCAAGAATAACAGATAAACACACGCGCTTCACAAGCCACTGGGCACTATATTTCTTCTGGTGAGAGCCATCCATTATTTTTCCATGCTCCTCTCTGTGTCACATTAGTGAGAGGTCTTACAAAGCAAGCCAGGGGACAGGTTTATTTACTCCCAGCTGCACTGCACAGCACCCAGGTTCATTGGTATTGGTTACAAATGACCTCGGGTCTTCCATTATGGGCTAATGTCTGCAGCCCTCTGACCTCCGGAAGTGCTTAAGGAAGAGCCGCAGTAAATCAGAGCAGTACTTAGTTGTGGAAGAAGAAAGTCCCTCATTATCATTCTGCCACTGGGAGAGAAAGGACTGTGGTTGGGCTGCTGAACGATGGTGTGCTCTTGGCTGCTTGGAAAACTGCGGACAGAAGTGGCCTTTGTACCTGCACTCTGCCCCCAAGGGCTGTGAGAGTGGAGCTGGAGGGGAGTGAGCCTGGCTGCACCTCTTCCATTCCAGGACAGCAAGGGAAGTCACAAATACTCGCTTCATAAGGCAGGTCCTGTGTAGTCACTACTGTAGTCAACCTGTGCAGACATAGGCTACACCAGATGCAGCTGAATTGGTACCAGCATGTGTTGCTCTGCTTTTTATTTAAATTCCACTGGTGCCAGCCCCATTGCACTAGCCCAAAGAGGGCTGCAAAAGCTGCTGGACTTGCAGCATGCATGATGTCTGAGGGCTCGTTCAGGCTGCCGTTACAACCAGTTTTCAGGGTGCCCTCTGAGGAGAAGTCTTTGTGGTGGTGAAAATGGCCAGTGTGATGACTATCCTTGACAGACTCTTTGGAGAACCAAGAAGAGCATAAATGACAATCTGCACATCTCATAAACCAGCCTGGGTCAGCCATTAACCTGTTTTGGAGATATCTATGCAGGCCACTGCTCTGCATAGACCAACTCCTACTGCTTTCCTCTGAAGGATATTTGTTCTCACACACTAACTCCATTGTAAAGTGGAGACTACATCAGGAACCTGCATTAAGGTCTGCAACTTATCCTTACCACTGAGCTTCTTACCAGAGGATATAAACAGTCTGTGCAGTCTGAACAAATTAGTCATCATGGAGTCAACCTGAGGATGCTATTTAATATCCTGTGTGCCAAAGCATGTGTGATTACAGGAGGAAGCAATAACACAACCACAAAACACCACACTTGCAAATCTTCTTAACCACAAGCAGTTCTCCACATGAGAGTGGAAACAAGAAAATTTGCCACATCCTCTGTGCTGACATGTGGAGCTCCAGAAAAGCACACAGAAGCAGGAAGAGTGTGTTACTGAGCAGAGCTCCTGTCTCTGCAGAGGGTTTCAAAACTAGTAACAGGCAGCTTGGATGGAACCAGGCATTTCCCTTCTATGCACAGGCAAAAAAGGGGACAGGGTGAAGATCTACTATTGAAAACTGATACGCACAACTCACCTCTTACAATCAGGGTAAGATGACCTTAAAGAACAAAAGCAAAGGTGGTGATATAATTTCCTTGCCTGTTTATCTCCTGTACAGTTCTTGCCTTTGCCTCTTTCTTAGAGAACCTGGCTCGGTCAGGTCACAGGAGCTCCCTATCCCAAAGATAATCCTGTAAATCATAGAGGAAAATCAACCAACAAATAAAAACGCTTCTGTCCTAGAAGTAAATGAAAAAGCAGCTGAGCAGCCTGCTCCGATCTGGAGATGTAGCACCCCATCTACATATTTCCTCTCAGAAACAAGAACATCACCTAACATAAAAAGGAAGGGCAAAAATTAAACACGAGGATTTTTAATGTAATCAAATGTGTCACGTGCCTAAAAAGTATTCTGCTTTATCATACGCATGTATGGATTGCTTTGCAGGTGTTTTTCACTTCTGCCCATCCCCAGGACAAATACTTGGCTGCTTCTACATGTTCCAAAACAGCAGCATCACAGATTCACTACAGAGAGGACTTAGTCCATCAGCTGATGTAGTTCACTGCTGAGCTGGGTTGTTCTCTATCATAAGAGAACTAAGTCTCTGAGGAAAGCTGAGGCGTGACATCCAGCAAAAGGAGAGGCTCTGTCCTTCAGGATATAGGAAATGTTACCAGATTTTTTTGTAATTTTTTTTTTTTTTAAACCTGGCAGAGCTTAAATCCAAGCCGTAGAAGAACCAGGGGCACGAGTGCAGAATCACCTCCTAAGGACAACTTACTGGGTCACACAGAGATTTTTGTGGCTTACATGCTTCAGGGTTCTGTACTCTATTGTGCAAGGAGGGTTACAGTGCAGAGGGTTTTGTTCAGCTACAGTTCAGAGACAGGTCCAGACTAAAACCTTAGAATCACAGAATTTCAAGTCTTGGAAATGCTCTCAGAAGCATTCACACTTCACAGTTCAGACTCAGCTTTCCACTATGTAAGAATCAGTAATTGTTTTTTTAACATGCCAACATTAAGCTCAACCTCAAACACAGAGGCTACAGAAAGAGGAGCATGTTTCTGTATATGCACTGCAGAAAAGATTTTTTCAAAGAATCATCAGCATTCATTGTGAACCTGAAAGCCTGGACTCCCAGTTCAGCCTGCACATAGCAAATGTGGCCTCCCCACTTCTCCCTGCCTCTGTTTAACAACTTGTTTGTTTTTAACTTGATGTTTCAGAAATACCAAGCCACAAGATCCAGTCCTGCCAATCCTGTCACTTTTCACATGACAACTGTCTGTCTTCCACATGATGATAACAACTTTGAAATTCACTTGGCATTTCAGTTTCCTTCCTGCTTCTCTCAACAGTTACACAAATGATGTCAACAGGTACAGAACAATAGGGTATCAGGAGCTGACAAGCACTAAGTGCACAGGAGCCTGTGTCCACAGGGTGATTTCCAAAAAGAGATTTGCATGCATTTAAAAATGTACAGAATCAATAATTTGTCCTTTTGTGTCATAGGTCCTAGATGTTCCTGGGATCAGTGGTTAGAAATTATGTAAATGGATGCTGCAAACCAGAAAGCTAAGCTATGTAGACTCGATCTTTCTAAAAGAGAAAACTAAGCTGTCCCTCAGCTCTGTCTCAGCCATCACAGTCATCAGGAGTTTTACCTTCCGCTATGCCTGAAGGAAGCAGGACGGCAGCCCAGCTCCCCACACCGAATACACATACAGATGATGTGACTCCAAGCAGTGTATGCACATGCACTGCCCAATCAATGATAGCTTATCTTAGTCCTCTAACACTTTCCCTGCAAATCTGTCATGGTACTGTAAATGACAGCAAAATACCATGTTCTTGTTTTTCAGTTCCCTTATCTTCCTCAATGCAAAAGTGCATTCAAACACTTCTCTGACCACAAAAACCCAAACAAACCTGACCAACCTACCAAAAAAAAAACCAAAAACAACCCAACCAAAAAACCCCAAACCAACCAACCAACCAACCAACCAACCAACCAACCAACCAAAAAAAACCACCAAAAAACCCAAACCCCCACAACCAAACCAAACCAAGAATAGCACAAATAACAACCCCAATATTCTTTCTGTAGTGGAGACATTTAATGCCAGTCTCACAGCAGCTCAAAATCCTGTGACTGCCCCTTAAGACACTATCTGAAATAAAAATTGTATCTCTACCCGAAGAAAAGTATCCTTGAGGCAATAAACTCATGGCACACTGTCCTTGGAAGTGGAGATATCCTTGCCTCTCACTGCTCTATCCAATTTCTATAGTGCTATTACAGGAGTGCTCTTTTAAAACTAGATCACTGAATGGCCAGGTTTTATAGCTCAAGCAGTTTGGGAGAGGGGAGCAGGGGGAAATAAATACACTGCATAACACTGAGCCACCACATCAATGTCCAGGCATGGGAACCCAGCCAACATCTCCCTGGGGAAAACACAGTTGGACACACCATGTTGAGAAACAATGCCAAGGGACTCTTCAGTCCTGCTCCATAAGTACTCTTTAACAGCTTTTTCCTTCTTTTTAAAATCTTCTTTTAAGCAAGCAGTTTTCTTTCACAAGCATATCCATCAATCAGCTGTTTAACAGTAAAATGTGGACAGTTGGTTGAGGTGGGCACTTCAAACACCAGAGACATGCCAGCTCGTGCTAGAGACCTGAAAGCCTCTAAAATAGGAGCAAATGTGACTGAAGTGTGCAGTGTAACGTTTCAGTAAATATGAATAGGTTGAATCTGAGAGCTTTGAAAACTTGACAGTGCCAGTGAAATGTTGCTACTATGAAGACCATGAAGCTTTGCTCCCTCCCATATTAAATAATTCTAAAACCTGTTTGGTAATTGTTCTTACAGTTAGTGTAGAGAAAAATTCCAAATTCACACTTGCCCTAGGTGTTGGGTTTTTTTGTTTTGTTTTGTTTTGTTTTACCCCACAGGGACTCTTAACTGCAATTTGTCTGGTTTGTAATGCAAAATAGATGAAAGTAGAAATTAAACCAAAACCTTGCCATATACCTCAGGTGTTTTCATGCCATGCATCCCAAGAAGTTTTCCCCAAACCAACAACATTAGATTAAAATCTCAACAATTTCTCTCAGACCCAACAAATGCAGATTAAGCTTAAATTTAAAGGGGAAATGAAAAGATTTTTTTTTTCTCCTCACCTGCCAAGTCTTCAAAGTTCAGGGCTCTGTGTTTCTCTTTCAACACTTAACAGCAGAAACACCTAAGGTTGAGTGGAGAGATTTCCTCCTCACACTGGCATTATTCATTATTTCTAAAGCGTTGACAAATGTCTTCAACACGATGCAACACACACAAACAGACAGTCCCTGCCCCAGTGGATGTACAGTCTGAGGCTGTTATCTTTGTTCTGCTTTGGTATATCATCACAAATTTCAGCAGGGCACCAGATGAGCCCAATTCAGCTTCCAGCAGCAGTTTTCCTTAACCTTTAATAGGAGTTGGCCTGGCCCCAGTATTGAATCAGTTATTGCAGGAGAATGCAGAGTTCTTAGCACATCTGTAAACAGCAGAAGCCCCTCATCCTCCACAGTTTTGTTTTAAATTAAGTGTATATTTGAACGTTTTCACACGTAATGCGTTTTGAGAACTTGAAGAGCTCCCTCTCACTGTATCTTTCAACCATAGCAGTACTGCAGACCAACCAGCAGCAGGCAATTTCTGGACCAAAGCAGACTGGCAGCTACAGTAACAGCTCCAGCTGGTGGATGTTGGTGAAACTTTTGTTTTGTTCTCTAGAATTTTGTGCCAGGACATTTCAGCTTAGAAGTGCTTCTTGCAGTTATCCCTGATTACAACTAGTATTTTTCCAATTTGTTCAGAGATGTTCTTCTCCCTTGTAAGATAAATAGTCCAAGGGGTTTCCATCCTCTTCCTCAACCATTTGGCTCCATCATCAGACACTCTGGAAAGCAAAAATCGAGATCATAACACATCTGTGTAACAGAAAAGCCAACCAGTTTACCACAAAATGTGAAAGTACACTGTGAAAGTTTGCTGTTGCAATTTTTACATTTAAACCAAGCAAATTGCTCTCTGAGTCTTTTTAATGGCAAATTTCCCTCCTTCTATTTCAGTGATATTTTCAAAAGCTCCCAAATAAATGTAGGTATAAACAGCTTTCATTAGAAACTATCCAGTCTGCTTACCTGGAAATGCTGCTTGCATATTTATAATTGGGTAACTACTTATCTACAGTGTATCAAAATACTTAGTTTTCTGAACAAAGTTTTTTAGTATTTATCAATGTTTCAACTTCCTTGTTTTGAAAAGCAGAACCTCAGCTGACTTCTCTCCTGCAGCATCACCCCACTGATTCCATACTGCATGCAGGGCATAAAGACACAGATACAAGGTTCAGCTTCATTCACTGTACAATTCAACATAATCTCTTTCTATCCTGAAACTGTTTATTCGGGAACCACTCATGGATATAAACCAGCAAGTAGACTGGTTATTTGGATAGGAAACCTGAGGGAGTTGGCACATCTTTCAGATGGGAATGAAATCTTCCAAGATGCACTGAATTTAGGTTATTGTGAAAACAGGATCCACTGTGAAGGTCATAGGCAAGCTAGTTTCTGAGTATTTAGTAAATCTGGACTTGGAGCATGAGTCGAAGTTCTATACAGAAGCTGCCTTCAGCTTGAAGGAAATAAGGAGCTCCTGGGGAGCCAAAGACTAACTGATTTCCTTTATAATCCCCCACCAAAAAGCCCTTGGGGAAAAGACTTACATGGTCTACACTTTCACCATCTAGAAATAAACTCCTCTCACTCTCTGCCTTCCTTCCACTGTCTCCTTCTGCTTCCCACTCGCCCGTTTCTCATAAAGTTGTTACCAAACACGATTGATTTGAAAACTCAGATTATTCTGTTAGAATTGCTGACTTTGGTTTTGAGACCCCAAGCCAGGTTGGGACAATCCCCTCAGGTCCTTTCTCCAGCTAATTTATAGCGATCTTTGTTGAGACAAGGAGTTACGGTCTGTAAAAGGCTTGCTGTCAGCCTCTCATAAAACCCCAGCACCTTGTCAGAGAAAAGGAAGCCTGGGAAGAAAGTTTCAGCAGCGATCAGCTGGTTTCCAGATGGGTGGCCTTCTACACACTGTCCAGTCTCATGAGTCCAATAAACCAGCCCTTATTTTGCACTTTGGAAAAACAAAGATGCAAACCTTCTTCTGCTCTCAGTTGGGGTTTTATAAACATGCTCCCGGTCACTGTGTCAAATTTATTAAGCAGAAATTCATTCTGCCATCTCCCTTTCTCTTTCTTTGCGTGCACATGGCAGCCCTATTTCCTCCAGCTTCTCACTTTTACATGGGGTGGAGAGACTTGCATCATGATTTACATCTTTCTGGGTTGTTTTCCTATCAGAAATAAGGAAGGGGGCAAACAAGCCACGAAGCTGAGGGATTGGCCTCCAAGGTATAAAACCACCCACATGAGGCTATGTTTGTTCTCAGTCTGGCATAAATTCTCCTCTTGCTCTGTACTCTCCATCTTAACCAAACAGCACCTGATTAAAGAAGCAAAAGGTTGGTCAGCAATGTTGGTAGTCAGAAAAATCACACTTCTAAGTGAGAATGCTGCTTCTGAAACAGTACTGCCACAGAACCACAGTGCTACTCCTCAGAGGACCTGTGTTTGCCTCAACGCAGAAAGCACACTTAGATTGCACCTACAGACTTTAACTTCAGTTCCCTCTAAAGCAGGGAAATCTCCATCAGCCTCTAGACAACTATTTATTCAGCTAAATATGTCTGCTTATATGAATTGTGACATGCATAATTTTCCCTGTATTTAGCCCAAATTCCCCTTTTACTTTCAGCTCATTACTCTTATTGACATCACTGACTTCAGCAGTGCAAGGATTTCACGCCTGGCATTATCCTGAAGGGAACCAGAAATGGTTATTGTGGCTCCTCTGCTTGGTAGATGTCTCAGAGATTTGGACTTTCCCTATGAAGTTACGACTTTGAAGCCAGTTTTGTTCTTCTCTAACTTCAGTCTATAAATATTATTATTACTAGAAAGGAGCCATCAGGACTTTTCTCTCAACTGTCCGTCCCATCAAGATGATGACTCTGATTATAACATGTTCTGAGACTCTCAAACAGTGCAAAAATAGAAAGCATAATTGTAGGGGAAGACTGATTGTCTTCACAAAGAGTGAGTAACTGTCATATTTAATCAAGACATAGAACTAAATTTTTGGGCATCATAACTGTCTGCTCGCTAAAATACATAATTATGGGTGATCCTGGAATTTGAGTACTTAGACTTGTTCTGGTACTGAGGAAATTAGTGGAAACTATGCTACGGAAGAGAGTTAATTGCATGGGTAAATATGTGATAATGGTAGCACTGCTCCCTTGAAGTGCTCTGAAGGACTTGCTATGTATGGGTAAGGATGATTTAGCTGATATTGCTGGGGGGGTGGTTAAAAGACATACTTTCAGGAGGATCCCTTACTAAAGATTCCACTGTTGTCATGGTGTGAGAAGGAACAACCTCTTGTAAATTAGTAACAGCTTCAAATAAAGGAAACTTGTTTTTAACAGAAGAACAGCATTACTGAGACACAGTTGCAAAGTCTGTCCTGGTATCAGTCCTGCACAGCTCATCCATAACAATGCAGGAAAGGGGTGAATAGGAAAACAACATTTGCAATTGATTCCCAAATCATTCTACATCGTCAAATCTGAAACTGAGGGTGATGAGGGGTAGGGAGATCTCAACGAACTGACTGACAGGCTGTGGGAGCACCAGAATGATTTACACTTCAATAACTACAAGTGCACATGTGGAGTAATCTAAACTACATAAACCCTTTGACATGTCTGGGTTAGGTATTACTGACGACAAAAAGAGATTTAGAAATCCCTAGGGATAGTGCACTGAAGACATCAACTCAGTACTTGTTCTTGGCCAAAAAGAACCCTCTAGTGCTAGAAACTGTAAGGAAATTTACAGAAAACAGGGCAGGGCAGAAATCTTTCTTATGCCTGAATATGAGCCTTGACCACTGCACACTGTGCAGGACATTTCCTCTTGTCATGGTTTTTAAAGAGATGACAGAATGAAGCTCTCAAATAAATTGGAGAGAAAACACAATTATATTTGAAGAGAGAGATGCAGAAAGAAATTACAAAGCAGATACAACATCCATAGTGACCCCCCTGAATTTTCCCCCAACCCAAAACTAAATCTATAACCCCCAGTGCTCCAATCCTCCCGTCACAACGCCTCTGCCATCCATAGACGTAAACACAAACCTCTGGAGGCCCCCAAGCAGGCCTATTCCTTACATGTTTGTCCCAATAAAAGCAGCTCCTGCCAGACACAGGGCTGGAGGAGGAGGAAAGGAGAATGAGCTGGCCTCGCCATAACTTTATAAAGAGATAGTAGAATTATGGGATTGAATAACATTTTTCTAGTCCCTAGAGGATTTTTAACTCTCCCAGGACTCAAGGGGAGCCAGCAAACGGCAACAAGGGCTAACAGAATACAGTTTCTAGGTAAGGTGAGACTGAAGAGATAGGACTTTCCAGCTGGAAAGGAGGGCAGTATGGAGAGATATAGAAAGGTCTGTAACAAACTGTCAAATGTAATTTACTAGTTCACCAGGTAAAGTTAGGGGGCCATTCTTAAGGTGAAATTAAACGTGTGCTTAAACCTGTGGCTCAGGCTCTGTCTGTTGTTATCTCAATCCCCTTTTCCTACCTTCATCTTCTGGGTTTTACTCAGCTCAGAAGATGATAATGTAGGAGTCCCCTTGCATGCAATGGTTGTTGGCTGGTAGCATGGCATGCCTCAGTGACTAATGCTGCCTGTGAACACTGCTGGGCATGTAAATACTTTATATTGAAAAATTACTTATGTGAAAGCCAAGATACCAATGTGCTTGTTAGAGCATTTGTGATACAAAATGATTGTTGGCCTAAAATAGTTGAAGAGCTTCTTCCAACTTCCAAACCTGTATGCACAAAGGGAAAAAAGATTATTTCCCCCTCTATACACACTCTATGACAAGGCAGCTTACAAACCAGAGGCACGTTTTGTGAACAATACCAGGTGTAACATTTTCCTGTAGGAATAGATCTGCAAATTCTGACGCATTTTCCTAGTGGTTATTGTTTGCAGCATTCAGAACATCTCAAAACTGCAATTCTTATTTGAGGGGGGAAAAAATGAAATCTTTGCAAATCAGTGAGACCTCTGTCCATGTAAATATGGAGCAATGCCTTTAAGGTGGAGGCCTGAAACACATTCACTCCTGGGAGGCAGATTATAACCAACTGGTGTTGGGGATTTCTAGACCAAATCCAAATTATCATCTAAGTAATTACTTTATCTCCATAAAGTAAGACTGCTCTGTAGCAGCTGCATGTCACATCTTCAGCAGGAGACAGTTCATAGCTCCCCATCATTTCTCTGATATTTCCATTACAAAAAAATCCAGATTTGCTTGCCATGGCTTGCACCCCTCTTAAGGGTATGACCACAGAGTTCAACACAGCCAGGATTTCACCCTTAGATGTGACCAAAGCTTTAAATAAAAACGACTTGTCCCACAAACAATGACAGTATTTTCTATCAACACAAAAATTCATCAATCTCAGCAGCACTGACAATCTGTTAGAAAATGAATTTTCAATGGGAGCCTACAGGAACTTCAGGGTGTCAGATCAGGGTTGTTATCAACTTTTTAGAGATATAAAATTCCCTCATGAAATGTACTAAGAACTAGAGCTGCTTCACAAAGAATTAATGCTTCACATCCACTATTGATAAGCTTTCACTACAGAAGTTTAGGAGAGACACAAAATGCTATGTTCAATCTTTCCCATTCACTTCTGCCCATCTGCAGTATTTGGCACAGACTTTAAAGTACAGTAGACTCTAGTTTTCCAGGGATCACTCCTGTGTTCCCTCTGGAGTGACTACTGGAAGCCAAAAGCATTTAAGCAAAGCTAGATAAAATCAGCAGTGCCCAATGTGGGTTCTTTCTGGTTTCCTGCAAGTAAACAGACATGTTTACAAGGGGCTGTACATTCACATCAATCATAAGGTGACTTTGTTTACAGTAGAGGAATTTCCTGCAGGCTTTTGCTGTCCTGGTTTCTTTCTCTTTGTATTTACTTTTGTTCAAATGCAATTTAAAAAAAAGCCATAAGTACTCCAGCTCAATTCAGAACGTGACACACTGAAATCTGAAGCAGGCTATAATTCATGCCTAGAATTAGTTGTTCTTTTTCTTGTTTGTTTGTTTAAGCTAACACACACCTCTGCATTAAAAGCCACTTTTCTCTACCCATTCAATTCATCTACACCTGGCAAGAAAGCAACTTCTACTTGTCTCCCTATAAAGAGCTGCTTTTCTTATCAAGCCCACAAAACAGCAGAAGCCCACCTGACACAGAGATTGGGCTTTTACTTCAGGCATCTAAGAGACAGATCCCTCAGAGGAATTAAAGTCAAAATGTTATTGAATGCTACTGAAAGACTGGCATTAATATCAGCTGAACAGCCAGGATTAAGAACTGCTGCTGCCATGAACTAGAGTGAATCACTTCTCCACTCCTTGATTGAATAAAAAATTACTTCAGTGGGGATTTAATTTGAAGAACAACTGCAGAATTTGGCCACAAGATTCAGAATTTGGATGGGAAACTGTTTCTCGACAGCAAGTTCCTGATTTTCTGTAAGTGAAGTCCCAGAACCTCTAAATATGGAACAGAAGATCTGGACTTGAGCTTTTTATCTGTTTTCATCCAGAAATGAATACAGTCAATATGTGAATAAGAGGAGTTGCATGGTCAACTCTGCATGACACAGCTAATGTGTTGCAGTGAGCCATGGGACAGGAAGCAAGCTGCAATTCCTGTCTCCACTTTTCCTCTCCAATCTCTTCTAAAACCCCACCTGTGCCCAAAAAGACAGGCCTGCTTCTCTTGATACATGAAGTTGAGTGAAGCCCAGAGCAACGAAAAGCTACATGATGCTTGTCTGCAGTGAGCTTAAGCCAAACCACAACACACAGGGCTTTGGCAGGCTGGCAGCTATCTGAATTGCTGTGTTGTCTCTCTGGCCTAATAACTTGAGTGTTCTGAGGTACAAATACATTTTGGTAAAAAGTCATGAACCAAATGTTTTGACCTTAGCCATATTTAAGCTTCTGGGTAAAGATAAGAAAATGTTGCAGCCCTCATGCATGCATCTCTCCCACAGCAATGCTCCATCACCTCCTTAAATTATGTGCTCATTCCATCCTTCACTGCCTGAGATGTTTGCTCCCCATTCTGCTGCATGATGTGACACACATTAGGTCACTCTGATAGATTATCCCTGAGTGCAAGTGAATATTAACAGGTCAAACAGAGGAAGAGCCAGAAAAAGGCCCATCTTTAAGACATAAGCTTTAGGAGGTAAAGTACACTTAACCCACAAAGGCTACAAAAGACAGAAGAACAAGAATGGGAAGGGCAGAGCCAGAGATCTGATGAGAAGAAAGTAGATCACTGTTTCTGAGTGGCAAAGAGGGAATGTCCACTCTCATTTACCCTTCCTGGTAAGAGGGACTCAGCTGCAGCAGGGGAACAGGGCCATATGAACATCTTCACATCTTGAACAACTTCAGGAATTTCTTTCCAGTAGTCTGTGATTCAGAATAGAGATCAGCCTAGTACAGACTCTCTATTTGTTAGCATCTGTTAGCAAGAATGTCAGATAATCAATACATTTTTATTGCCAGATACCTACAGGGCTGGAAGAGACGCTATTTCTGACATATTTTCAGTGTTCTTCTTACAACTCATATTCTTGGAAGCAGTTCTCCTTCACCTTGTGTGGCATCATTACTCGTCTTCACCTATGCTTATCTCACACCACAGCACTGCAAGTGCCCATGCAGAGAGCAGTGTCCTTTCAAGCTCATGCTTTTAACCTTCTCCTCCCCATCACTTTAACCCGCCAGACTGTCACCTATAGCTGGGTCAGGATTCTGCACTTCATGGTGATCAGCACCTGCATAGCTGACTGTCCCCACAGAACAGTTTGCCTGCCATAGGCAATCAGATGGAACAGCTGGGACTTGGCAAGACACCATAAACAAATCTTCCCAGTCCTGTAATCCAATTTACAAAGTAGCATCTCGTACCACATTTGTGCATCGCAGGTGAATAGAGCCATAAGCCACATCTTTTAGCAGCTCTTGCTGCAACCATAGACATCTATAGAGCTATTTGGCACACTTGAGAAAACATGTTAGCAAGCCTGGAACTGCCTCCTGGAAACTTCCCAGCCTCTCTTCTTGCTTCTCCAGACAAATAGCTCTTCTCCCTTCCCAAATATCTGTGTGTTTTTCTCTCCCATATAGTGGCAGAGCCCTGGGTTCCTCAATGCTTTGTGCTTTTGAGGAATCCAGCTGCATACACGCAGGGCAGAGATTAACCAGCAAGAGGTGCTAAGCCCCAGGTGCTTTTCTGCACCACAGGTGCTCTTTCCCAGGTGGAGGTGTAGCACAGGGAACCAGGCAAAACTGGGGAGCCCTTTAATCTCCTCCTGCCCTTGACCTCCTGGCTTTTGGTAAGCCACTCATGTCTCAGGATCATCTTCTGCACCTTAGCTATTGGACTGTTTGAAACAGCATGGTTAAAGCACAAGCTCCAACCTTGTGTCTCAGCTCTGCTTTATAGATTTACTTTGAGATTATGGAGAAGCTGGAGTCTTTGTCAACACATGTCGCAATGCGGACATGGCAGTTCCACCTTTGGCATGGAAAAGCATGTGGTGTTGTGGCACCACAGTGGGAAGAAGAGAAGGTAGCCCTAATTTTTTTTTTTTTCCCCCCCAAAGATCCCTGTCCTCAGCATACAAGCCAGAGAGGCCAAAGTCTGTCTCCTCCCACACACTGGTAACACAAAGGACCCACTGTGCCATGTCCCATTGCAGTGATGCACTCAGTTAATCACCACATATGGTTATATAGGCCAGGATGTATATTGTACAATAAACTCAACAGAATAAGTACCAAGTATATAGGATATACAGTCTCTGGGTTACTGTCTGAAGGGAATAAAATTAAGGTAAAATTAATCTACTCTCATTTCCAATCGGCTGAATAAGGCAACATCAATTAAAGGAGGAGACACAGCCAACAGTGCTATGCACACTTTGGGAAACACATCATTATCAATGGTATCTTGAAATAACATTTTTAAGAGAATTAATTTAATTTTGAATACTGTCTTGCCTCAGGACCTGTTCCTATTTGTCCCAAGACATGTTGAAACAATAAAGAACATTTTCTCACTGAGCCCCTGCAAAAAAATTTTCTCTTAAGGCTTAAAAAAATTGGCAAAAAGCCTTCTGCAACAAAAATGGAAATCCTCCTTGTCGCACAAACATCACAGTGCCTGAAAGAGTTCATAGAGAGACTGGTAACTTTGAAAAACTTACCTCTTTAAAATGGGATCCTGTTCTGGGGAAGACAAACAACTATTCTAGCTTTAGAAAGCGCCAACACTGAGCAAAACTTCTCAGAATAATGAACATTACAGAATAATGATTTCTGTAAGTACTTAGGCACTGTACACTGGTGAAGCCTGCACTGTACTTGACAGGTAGGTTGTGATATGTTTGTTTGCTGCAGGATAATATGATTCTGAGGCTCTTGGGTGCTAATACAACTCAAAGGATCATCAGATATTTTAAAGGTTTAGAAATTACCAGGACATTACAATAAACACACAAGTGCTTGGCGTTTGTGGTTGTGGATGCCCCCTCTCTGGTGGTGTTTAAAGCCAGACTGGATAAGGCCTTGGGCAACCAAGTTTGGTTGAGAAACCTCCCTGCCCATGGCAGTGGAGCTGGAGTAGATAATTTCTAAGTCTCCTTTCAAATTAAGCCATTCTATAATTCTATGGTTAACCAATCTAACAGTTGATCTAAATATACCTGAATGCACATAGAACTCCAGTGAGTTCATCAAAACTGGGAAGCTGGTCAAAATGAGGAGCTACTTTGAATCATGTCTGGCTGCAGCTTTAAATTCTTTGAAGGAAAGTGGTTGAAGTATAAGAGGCTTATTTCTTCTGTTAACCTCTTTACCACAGTGTCTGCCACACAGGAGATACTGAGGGAGAAGAAACCTGTCCCTAGCATCCCATGTGCCCTGATATTCTGGATGGAAACACTAGGTGGTAGCCTGGCATGCAACAGACTTTAGAAGGAAAAATGTGAGTTCCAGCAAATTCTTTTTTAAAATGACTCGTTTGCTGTGGAGATGCTGTAGTGGCTGTTTAGCAATATACTGAGGCATTATGGAATAGCATAGGATAACAGGACTTGCAATGGATCTGTTTGATAGGATCTGCCCTAGCCAGCTCAGAGCCAGGTGGCCATGAGAAGAGGAAAGTGAATTTCACTGTATTAAAAAAAAAACAACAACAAACAAACAAACAAACAACAAAAAAAAAAAAAAAAAACCAAACCCTGAAGTTGTTATCATCCTGAGGCATCACAGATACAGAGTGGGCTCACTACAGGGAAAGAAGCAGAGCAGCAGCAAAGGAAAACTATTCTTCTTGTATCATGTCTTCAAGGTACAGGAAAGACCTACACAGAAAAAGCACCTGCATGGGTTGCAGCCTCCTGAAGGCACCCTGCATGCAAAGAGGAGGTAGTTAATCAATCCTGGAGACATGTACAACATGTATTAGGGATGGGGGTAATAAGAAAAAAAAAAATGATTGAGCCCAAAGCAATGCAGTTGCTGGGGAATGGCTTCCTCGTCTTTGCACCCCACGTGAAGATAAACAAAGTCTCTTCCCTTCACTCACAAGTAAGCCAGAGAGTTTAGGTTGCTTTTTTCAAATTTTGCAGACTTCCCATCCCTCTCCATCTAGTACAACCATTTGTCTACTGCACTGGTGTGTGTGCTACAATCTTTTGTGCTGCAGTTTAGCATCAATTCAGAAAAGTGTTTCAGCACATGATTAAGGCCCTCTGAGAACAATGCCAAAGCTAAGCACATGCCCAAGCACACTGCTGAGCTGGCTCTACCAGTAAATCAAGATTTTTAGCTGTCAGACTTTGAATGTGGATCCTGACCCCCCTGCACCAATGGACAAAACCATCTGCCTCAGAGTTTGGGGACTGTTGCAGTTTTAATCTGTTGCTAACATGTAGGGCTGGTGCGGCCCTGCCTCCAGGCATGGGTGGCAAAAAGAAGGTACGTACTAGGGCAGAGCAGTGCTGATGAGAATGAAAGAGTAGCAAAGGACAAAACTCAAGAAGATTCAAGTCATAGGATGAAATGTAGATAGCAAGAGACATCACAACTAGAGGGAAATATTTTAAAGGCTCCTAAACATCAAGAGACTGAGGAAATAAAGTGCTGTTGGCCTGCTCACCTAGGAGCAGGGCTGTGATTCCTGAGCTCAAAAGCAAGACTGGAAGAGCAGAGAACAACTGATCCAGGACTCTTCTAACCCTCAAGTCCAGATTGTCTTGCTGCCACATAGAAAGCTGATGTAGCACAAAGGTGGTATTGCATGCAATTTTGAGGCAGTGTTAAACTCCTGTGTGTGAGTGGTTACCCCAGCACAGATGAGGATCACTCACGCTATGAGGACAGGTTATGAGAGTTGGGGCTCTGTAGTCTGGAGAAGGCTTTGGGGAGACCTTATAGTAGTCTTCCAGTATCTGAAAGGGGCCTACAGGAAGGCTGGGGAGGGATTATTTACAAGGTCTTGCAATGACAGGACAAGGGCCAATGGGTTTAAGCTGTCAGAGGGGAGATTGAGTCTGGATGTTAGGAGGAAGTTCTTTCCAGTGAGGGTGGTGAGGCACTGGAACAGGTTGCCCAGGGAGGTTGTGGTTGCTCTCTCCCTGAAGGTGTTCAAGGCCAGGCTGGATGAGGTCTTGAGTGAGCTGTACTAGTGGGAGGTGTCCCTGCCTATGGCAGGGGGTTGGAACTAGATGATCCTTGAGGTCCCTTCCAACCTTACCATTCTATGATTCTATGCACCATGCTGCCAAACACTCCAGGGATCCTCCCCGGAGCTCTGCTTGCCCTATGGCACAAAGCAAGTCTAAGCAAAAACCCTCCTGATGTTAAGCTGTGACTGAAGAGAGATTCTCTTCATGTGAAGCCATGTGCCACTCAAAACCAATTCAACTGTCCTTCATTTTGATCTTTACTAGGAATTATGAGCACCTCTTCAGAAGAAAATCCACCTCCCATATTCTTTTTCCAGTTGGCTCAAATTCACTCATGTTCTGAATGTCCCACTGGACTCTTCTAACATTTTACAAGGTGTCAGCTTAAATTCCTGTAATCTGTGGCCGTACCTACAGCAATTAGAACACAGTATGAAAAAATATTTGCAGATAGCAGAGCCGAACTTTGGAAAAGCAGCCTCTAAATATGACTGCAGCTTCAGAAATGAGAGTTTGCAAATGTCCAGAGATCAGGCTGCTCTCACATAAACCATGTCACTTAGACACACAATCTCCTGGTTTGGTCACACCTCTTGAAGCTTGAAAGAGGTAGAGAGAAAGGGAACATGTAGAGCTATGCAAGGCCTCCATTTGCAGCATGGCCAAAAATCCAAAGAAATGTTCTTCTGTGTTTGCTCTGCTCAGGAAGTGATAAAAAGTGTCAAAATTTCTCTCTATAAATCCAGACTAACAAAGTTTTTGCCCCAGGGAAGTGGAGGATTCCTTCCTCTCTAAATGTTTGTTTCTAACAGTAATTACTCAGTAGGGGTTGTCCAGCCTGGGGAAGGCTCCAGGGAGACCTAATAGCAGCCTTCCAGTACCTGAAGGCTGCCTACAACAAGACTGCAGAGGGACTGTTTATGAAGGCCTGCAGTGATAGGACAAGGGGCAATGGTTTGAAATTAGAGAAGAGTATATTTAGATTGGATGTTAGGAACAAGTTCTTTACCAAGAGTGTGGTGGAACACTGGAATAGGTTGTCTGGGGAAGTAGTTGAGGTCTCATCCCTGGAGATACTCAAGATCAGACTTGACAAGGCTCTGAATAAGGTGATCTAGTGGAGGATTTCCCTGCTGACTGCAGGGCAGTTAGACTAGATAACCTTTGGAGGTCCCTTCCAACACAAACAATTCAGATTCCATGTCTATGATTTTTTTCACTTACCGTCATTTTCAGACAGTTATTCCAAAGAAAACCATGATTTTAAAGTGCAAGTCATGAGTACCCTGATGGATATAACGAGTCTCAGCAGCATTTGGCATTACATCCAAGGCCATTTTTTCACTAGCTAGTGAGGAATCCTTTGTGACCTGTAAGTGCAAGCCTATTACAAACCTGTAGGTCTAAAAGAGCTAACAGCACATACTGCCTCCAGCCTTTTCAGGGTAAGTGTAAAGATACCTCTTAGATCAGATCCTTCAGATAGCCCTGGGGATACTGATGCTTTCAGGTTTGAAATTAATGCCAAAATAGCCCCAAATAAAAATGCCGTGAAAAAATCTAGTCTCAGGGTGTCTAGCCGGGAAACTAGACTGCCAAAATCATGTGAGTCGTTTTGCTCAGAACATGGCTTTTAGACATCACAAGCTTGTAAGGGCTGCATGTGGGACTCTTAATAGAAACATTCTTTATTATCAAATAGTAGAGAACTGGCAAATGCTTCACATATGATGAACCTTAGAGTGTGTCTCCAAGTAATTTTTTTTGTTGGGTGTAACGTGATACGTTGATCTTAAGAGACACCATGAGTACGCTGGATTGCATCTTCATACTCTAGTGCATGGTTATTGCATGAGAGGTATTGTATGTGCAGTTCTGCCTATCTGGGTGCAAAATCTGCACCTGCTATATTTGGAGACAGAGCAGAAAGCCAGTTGTCATCTTCCCTCCTTCTCCCCACAAGATGCCCCTTTATAGCCCAGTAATCACCGAGTACTAGACCATACTTTTAACCAGTCACTCATCTTGTGTTTGTAAGGGTTCCCATTAATTCATTTTCTTGTGTTTCACACCTCTGGCATTTGAGCTCCCATTGAACTGAACCGTGGAGATATTCAAACGTTACAGATCATCTCAGGATAGTTTATATTTAGAAATCATCCTCAGGCTATGACAGTTCTTGAGATTCCTACCTCCCTTCAGACCCAAGTATATAATGTATCTCCCACAAATCACTCCAACCACAAATGCCCCAGAAGCCACAGAATGTCCAGAAGAATGAGGTTTCCATCAAGAAAAACAAACAAACAAACAAACAAAGTCAGGAAATGGAAGACACAGCCCTAGCCACACAAAATCACATTGCAGAGTTGCTCTGGTCATTGGAAAGATATTTTTACAAACAATTAGGCCACCCTCCTGTACATTTTATAATTAGTTGCTTGCCTTTATGTCACAAAATACTTTTCTCACGCACTGGCTTAAAGGTTACCATGTTATGGTCTAACGTGAGCTGGCATAAGATAAATATGAGCTGCCTACAAGATAAATGTAGAGAGGAACACAGTCCATAGTAAAATCCTCCACTGCATCTGTTCACTTCATATGAACAACTGCTGCAGCCTGGTATTTCTGTTCAAATGTATTTACGAGTTTCATACATCAGTGGTAAGCGATTAGGCAAAGCAGTCCCAACACCGCAAAGAGTTCACCAGCTAAACCATGCGTGTGTGGGACGATCAGCTGCCAGTCTGAATCCACATGGATTTTGTTACCTGTTGCCCCTGTGCAACACAGTAATCAATATTAAGGGATTACACTCTAAGAACATGAGTGGGGTTCAGTTTTCTCTAAGTGACCCAAGCACATGCTCAACGTGTTTGTATGAGGAGATCAAGTGAAAGATCCATTAGACAATAAAGCAGCACAAGCCCACGTTCCTGTGGGCTGAAATCAAGGGCACATTTTCAAGCTCTGAGTAGGCTAAAGAAACCTGATGCCATCTGGAACGGCCCTCAGTCAGTGTCGGCAGGGTAGAAAATTCTCATTATCTTCTTACCCTGCTTTGTACCTTGCTGGGTTTTTGCAGTGTCTCAGTAATCAAACAGCTATGCACCACCCCAGAAAGAGAAGCCAAAGTGCCACACAATGTTTTCTTTATGAACTGCTTCATGTATTTGCCTCTAACAGATTTTTCATAGAAGCTAAGGATATTCATGGGGAGAGGCACGGTGAAATCAATCTGTGTCTGGAAAAGTTGATATGCTCCTTACTTGTTGTAACCTGAAGCCATTGCCTTCTTTTCTCTCTCTCTCTCTCTCACTCTCTCTCTCTCTTTTTTTTTTTTTTTTTTTTTTTTAATTACTGGTACATACATATTTGAGACCTGAGCCAAAGCTGATATTAGAAGGAATTCTGCTGTGGCTTTGCTGATTCTTTGAACAGGTCCTTTGATAGCAATAAACACCCATGCTGATAGCAGAGTATAAGGCAATTTTAAATCAGGTCATAAAACAGCAAAACCAGATGAGTGCTGGAAAAGAAATAGCCAGTGTAAGTGCATGTGGTGATCTACTACTGCAATGTAACACCAGGTGCTCTGACGACTCCTGGTCAAGGAGGCTGGAGTGTTTTAAAAAACACTCATTAACTAAACACTGTGGCATCCCTTGTAAGCAGGGAGGTCGCCTTCTGCAGTCTCTGTTAAAGAGCTGATGCCTGCTCCTACCTCTGTGAGGTTGTGGACTCTGATAGCACCTCTGTGGGGCTGGGGACTTGGATCCCCACAAGACCACAGGATGCTCATCCAGGAAGCCATTGACAGCACTGGGACTGAGCCCACAACTCCCAGTCTTTTCCCTAACCAGGAACTTAGTCCTTCCTCCAAGGCAAAGGAAGAAAATACACAAATGCTATGCTAAATTTCCACATTAGACAGTGCTGACAAAACCTTCATTTCTATATTGAATGCACAAGATTAATAATGTATTTTCTTTTAATAAATACTTAAAGCAGAGTCACAGTGTCAAACCCAAGTACTCAGTGCTATGATTTAGTTCCCAAAACCATGAGATAGGTATTAAGATGGCATAACTTGGTGAGTAGTTGTTTCCTTTTAAAATTTGCCTCCTAATATCTGACCCTTGAGTCCTGTTTTCCAGATTTTGTGGGGTTTCTTCCTATGACAAGGAGGGTTAGAAACTGCCTTGGTTTTTGAAAGCTGAGATTCTCCCTTAATCACATGCATGGCTCTAGGAAATACACCAAATATCATATAACTTGGCATTCTTACTGTGTTTCATGTTCAAAGCACTTTGCAAACTTCAATTAATGAATCCTGCAAGCGGGAGTGCATTTGGAGGCAGTCAAACATTATTGATTCAAGCAGGACTTGGGACCCTAACAAGGCTCATTGGATGATCAGGTCCTGAGCAAGCTGTCTCGGGGTCACTGGAGGACTCATAACTGGGATTACAGCTTTGGATTCCTCCCGGCCTCAAAGCTCACTTCTCTTATGAAAGATATTAGCACTCAAACAGAGCCTTACCCACTCCAGAGTATCTGTTTATAGCCTTGGTCATTTTTACTTATGTTACTGATCTATTTTACTGATTTTGTTTTACATATTTATGTTACTGATTTACCCTTCTAGCCAACCCTGAAATAATAAAGAAGCAAACAATGGCATTTTTAAAAATGCACAAACCAGGTTTTTAAATTGAAATCCCACACACCTCTGTAAGACCTGCCAAGCAGTAAAGCACAAAATGGCAGCTTAATGTTTCCACACCTTCCTTTCTTTCTTATCCAACCACCTAAAATTTTAACAGCAGTGTTTATTTCGAGAAAGAAAAATTAAAACTAATGGATAAGAGATGCACGCTGAGGATTCACAGGGTACTGGTCAAGAGACAGGGAAGGTCTCATTACACCTAGAAATCCCTTTTTCCTTTCACTGCTAAATCCCACTCCTGGCCATCCCTCATGGAAGGCTTTCTGAGGTTGGCAGTGTTTGTACTGCTTTGAAATGCAAGTCTCCTCGCTTTGTTTGTTTTTGAAATGGTTTGAAAGGGAGGAGCAGACGTCCTTGGCTACTAAAGCTGAGCTTTCCCAAAACACAAGCTGCTGCTCTTTGTTTGCTTCTCGTTAATTAGCTCTGTGTCTAATTAGTGACAGGTTCCCTTTGGCTTTCCTGAAACCAAAGCTGCTCCATATCAGTAGAGGTCCATCAGGGGACTTGTCAGTGCCCGAATGGCTTCCAGCTGCTCCGCTGCCCTCCACACAGACACAAGTGCACGCACACCGACAGACACTCACCCACCCCAGCTGGCGGACTGGCCATTGCCCTGCCACAGATACCAGACACTGAACCTTCCATTTCAGCAGGTCCAGTTTCTTACACACTAATTCTCACCACAGCATAATTCACCAGAGACAGATCCACAGCAGGTTAGAAAACAGGCTCTCAGCTTCTAATTTTCTGCTGTAGTAATCTTCCCAGCGTTTCACTCTGACATTTTGGTCCAGACTCCCCTCTGAGTTACTGTAGTCCAGTAACACTAATTTCACCCAAAGGTGTAAGCTACTCTTTACAGCTTTGCAGAGCATTACAGCTTCCAGGGAACTCACTCTAGGATTCTGCTATTGCAGTTTGTTTATGTAAACTGAGGTGAGCTTGGTCTGTTAGCAGCTTTAAGTTCACCCTTGTTGGGGATGCATTGCAAAATCCCTTCAGCTGTACAGGTTGGTGTGAGAAAGAGGAAGGACATAGACTTGCACCATCCCAGGAGACCACTGAGACTGTTCCTCCCCCACGCACACGCTTCCTGCTCTCCTCTGCTCACTTCCCCCCTACGGGTTTCCATCAGCAGGTCCCTAAAGAGAGGAGTTTATTTAATTCCCTACTGATGTCAGATCCTGTTGGTGCCAGAATGATTGATGGGCAAGCTCCATGACTGACGGGAAGATGCGCTTTCAATTAGCTGTGTGGGCTGTTTCCCTCTCTGCCCTCTTTCTCTACAGTCCCTTCGGGGCAGTGCCCTGTTTGCAGGGTTTCTCTTTGTACCAGCACCCTGCATTCCCTACACTCTCTTACATCAGCAGCATCAATATACACAAATGCGTCTGATTTTAAATTGGACAAAGCAGAACAGGGAAATCTCTGTCTTGGACATAAACCAACTCCAAACCCTTCAACCCTGAGCCACTAGAGAAGATATTTCTCTCAAGAAAGCCACAGGGTTTAGAGTATTTGGTTCAAAACCTCTCTGAAACCCAGAGTCTGGCTCCACAGAACCTGGAGAAAAAGCATCATCCTTATCTGTCGTTGACTCCTGTTTTGAAACAACCACTCTAAGACTGGACTACACACAAACCAAGATTACTCCTAAGAAACACTACCACGTGTGAAGGAGACAAGGATTCATCTCATTTCTGCGGAACATGGAATATCTTAGCTCTCGCTGTCATTGCTGGCAAAGCCACTTGTGCAAACAGGATAGTGAGAGAACATCAAAAGAGCATTTTCACTACCCCCTCCTTGGCATTAACTTGAGTTCGCCAAATCAAACCATCTAAACCAATAAGCTTTTGCAACTGTAAAGAAATCAAGACAACTTTCACTGTTTAAAATGATGATGCTTAAACAAGAGTATCTTTTGACTTTTCTATATGGTCTTGTGTTAAACTGTGAGTAAAAAAAAAAAAAATCTCACAAGATCCTGTTGTAGGTGTCCAAAGGACAATCCGCTTTGACAGTATCATGTCCTGGAAAGTATCTACCTACTTTCTATAGCAGAATCTGACTCTCACTTAGGAGTGAACCACTCTGTGTTTCTCTCTGGGTTGTACTAGAAGTAACACAGTTTCTTGTAAGTATCTTCCTGCATCAAGACTTTTCATGAAGAAGAAACAGTATAATCTAAGCATTGACTCCACACCAGAAGATCAAAACCACTTTTCTGTGTCAGAGTTTTAGCAATAGCCAGATGTGGATGAACAGCAGGTGCCAACAGAAAACATCAGCTCTGAGCTCACATTCTCTTCACTGTCCAAATCCAAAGCATGACGCTAGGTTATTGTTTAACTTTCCACCAATCTAGTCAGTGGCAGCTGTGTGGAGATGAAAGAAATCAGAGTAATTATGAAGAACTATATAATTTTGGGATAATCGATTTCAGAGCTAATGCTTGCATCAGCAAGCTAATGGGGAAATGCAGAAGAGCTGCACCATAATCCAAGGACGTGTCTCCTGTAAAGCATTTCCAGACCACCTTAAGCATGAAGCAAAGCAAAAACAGAAGAATCTGATCTGGGCACTGACTGTCAACAGAATTTGCTCCAGCCTGTGGCAGCAGAGACGAGCAGTGTATAAGTGTACAAGTACTGTGGGCAGGTAACAAGATCTAGAGAATCCTTTGGTGGGCACAGCCCCTGGAGCCATTTCCCTAGACTGGCTGGGTGGAGTGAACAACTGGAGGTAAGATCGAAGTGACAGAGAAAGCCGCCCCAGACCAAGAGCTGCCTTTCCTCTGGGCCTGCTGGCAACGCGCAGCCGAGCAAATGCATGCCCAGTTTCTCTCGGGCCGCCGGTGCCCTCTGCCGACCGGCGGCAGCAGGAGCCGCCGGATGGGAGCGGCTAGCGAGAGGAGACCTCGGGTCTCTGCCAGCCTGCGTGGGAAGGCGTCGAACACAGTGTGGAGATCCTCCCTTGGCCTAGGACCTCCATTCCTCTCGCCAGCCCGACACATCTGCAAAGGGACAGTGTGGCTGCCACAAAATCACACACATAAGATGACCGTGTCATTCTGATCTTCAGCATCCCTGTCACTCCCAGCCCCAATCCAGTCACCAAAATTCACCAGCACCTCTGGGTTTGTCTACAAGGAGCAGCCCTCTCAGCACATACTGTCGTGTATCAGCCTCTCCACTCTGCACTACAGCACGGCAGGGGCAGAGCAGCACAGCCCAGGAGTGCTCCGTTTGTCCACTGAAGGAGTGGATTATCTGACTAGGACTAAACAAGCATCCTAAAAGTTCAAATGATGCCAGAGTCTGAATAAAAGAGCCTGCACTGTGGCCATTCTGCTGGCATAAGATAAAGCAGGTCTTAAAAATGGTTCACGGCACAGAAGAAATGAAGGGTAAATTGCCCTTTTTATTTTCTGTTCATGTCAGCTGCTGATGAATTAAGAACGTGGATCCCCGCTGAAGAGCTCCCATGAGCCAAGCAGCAGGCTGAGAATTTGAGAGGTTTGGCTCTGTAGGGACACATAGGGCTGCCTGGTCCAGCAGCATCCTGGTGCAGTTGGCTGTGGACTTGGGTTATCATTGCATGCTAGGTGAAGCAGAAGGTGTTTGGGAGCTGTTGCTGTGACTGGCAGGGCATCTGCTGAAGGGGATGAAGAGAGAGGATGAGACGGGTCTTTGTTAAGGGTGTGCCAGGTTTTGAACTCCAAACCTTTCCTCTGGAGTACAGAAAGGGTCAGTTCAGCAACATGCCAAGATCAATATGCTATGCTCGCTATGGCCTGGTTGATCTCGACATTTCTTTTCATCATTCAGACAAAATCTAAGTTATGAAATTGTTTCTCATTTCCAGAAGGCCTCTTTCTAAAAGGTCTCCTCCAAAAAGCACTGTAAAGGAGTTTCAAAACAACCAAACAAACAAGGCACAACTTTATCACAGGGCTGTACTACCAATACAGTTAGGACCCAAAGGACATGGGGCACTTGCAAGATATGCCTTCCTTTAGAACAAAGCTTTCTGGAGCACAGGAGATTTGATCCACAGTCCTCACTACCAAGTTCGGGCAAGACAAAGAAAGTAATCCCCAAACTATACCTCTGAGGCTCAGAAATGAGATCACACACCCTACAGATGGAAAAGCTTACTGAGATTGTACTCAGATTTTAGGAAGGGTACAAGCATCCAAAGCTTTTCTGCTTTTCGTGGATGTATCTGGAAAAGGATACAGCCTCTCCCTAGAAACCCAGACTCCCTTGCCAAGCTCTAGCATAGCATTATGTGGAAGGAGAAAGGTGGGGTCAGTGATCACTTTTAGTAATAATGGAGTGCAAGGGCACAGGGATATTCATCACCGAAAACTCAACAGGCTCATCTTCTTTGGTTTTCTATACCTGCGGCATGAGCCTGCTCCATTCCATTTAAGTAGAATTTACTGAACCAACCACACAAGGAGTGAATGCGCACTATGAACGAAGACATGGTAGCTGCTCCACACAAGCCTGGGAAGGAAGCCTTGCAGTCCACCTGAGAGTTTCTTTATTCCCTTTGCCCTCCTTGGCATAAACCAGGTAAAAAAGGCCTATTTAGAGCAAGAAAGGGTCTTCCTGTGAAGAGCACAGTGGCTACACAGTACTATTTATGACACACACGTGCTGTGAATATCTGAAAGGAATATAAGTGGCTGAGTCAGGCTAGCAAGAGAAGCTGTTACAACTTTGTTGCAGGAATTTTGACAGGGTAGACACAGTGCTCTCTTACAGCTTTAGTGGGGACAGCACACATATTTCATGCCCCACCAGCTCAGATGAACAAGCAGAGATGCTGGCATCCCTTCAGCTCCAGCCTCTCCCCATACCCAATAGCTGAAAAGCAGCCAGGGCAGGCCCAGAGCACTAAGCGGTTGCGCAAAATCTCACAGTCCCAACACTGTTACCCACACAGAAAAGAGTGAATCAACTCTTTAAGTTCAGTCTGCCACCCTCCAGCTTCCTCTTTGTTAAGATGGCACTGTGTTGCAGAAGCCCTTTCCCAGACCTGTCTTGGAACCAAGTGACCTGGGTAAGGGCTCTGCTTTCTTACCTGTCTCATCTAAATGTGCATCATTCATTTCATCCCACACTTCAGGTGCCAAAGAGGAAAGCTGGCTTTGGCACCTGCTCCGAAGGTCCAGGAGGTGTGCACTGAAAGGCAACTGCTTTCAGGCCATGAGAACAACACTACCAGGTCTCCATTAGAGAAAGCGATGACAGTCGCACTTATACAGGTGACTAGGTTTCATCCATAAGAGACAAGAGGATGCTTTAAGGAAGGGCACACCAAGAAAAGGCACACCATTTCTTGGTTAACCTCTGTCGTCCCGTCCCCCCCCCCACCTTGGTCCTTGCCACCCACGGTGAGCTAAGCATGTTCCCTGAGCCAGAAGAACCAGTTTTGGTGGCAAAAGCTTGGCTTGCTGTCACAAAGCAAAAGCCTGAGTTTGTTTTACAAAAAGTGCTTTCCTGCATGTTTTGCCTTTGGTGGCACTGCAGCACCTCCCCTTCCCAGGTGCCCTCTTCTGGACTAGACCTCAATTAACTCACAGCCTCAGGCAATAAATCAAGTCAATAAAAGAGGCTGCAAAATAAACATGAACAGCTCTTCCCCTTTCCATTCAAACGTACTGAAGTGGCAAAGCCTTTTTCCAAGCGGAGCTTAGATACCATGTGCTTCACTGGCCTCACTAGAGGGATTTCAGTGTGCTCAGATATTAATACAAGTGACCTGGTCACTGGGATGCAGGCAGCACTAAGAAGTGCCCCATGGCTTGGAGGTCAGCATCAGGTCACCTCTTCAGAGTTCCTGTGGGGTAAGCAAGTCTAATTTACAGCTCACAAGAGCTGGAAAAGAAGATTTTAGAAATGGAGGTTAAATAAGCAATGTCATTGGGGTTTTTTTATTATAAGGCCTGGCCTACCAGAACATAAAGGCATACATTTAATCCAGCAGACCTACCTGACACCTCTAATAAGGAAGAAATGTAGATCTTCAGCCTCTGAGCCAAAATCTGCTCTAAGGGATGTCCATGGGGTCACCAAAGTTGGCTGCGTGACACTAACAACACAAAGGACTAAATCCTGCTGTCAAAGGAGCAGCAGTGAGAACTGTGAGCTTTTCTAAAAGTTTGCAGAGGAAGAGAACAGAGGGACTATAAACCATTGTTATTTGTAGTGCACCAGTGCCTAAAGCTTTCAGCTGAAAACAGGGCCACAGCATGCCAGGTGCTGTAAGGCAAAGTGAGAGAAACATCTTGCTCCAAAGTAGTAAAATGCTGTAGACAAGTGAGGGAAAGAAGATAAAGGAAAAAGAGAAGAGCTTTAGTCCAGTTCTCCTGATCCACCCATGCCCTTGCATTCTCTCACTGGGCAATGGAGCAGGATACCCCCTTCCAAATGCTGTCAAGAGTAGCCTTTCAAAATAAGATGACCCAGCTTAGGGAAAGTTCCACCTCTGTCTCTTGCAGAGTTCAATCAGCTCTCCATGCTGCTCAGAAACAGCAGCCCCACTCATTTGGTCTAAAGGGGAAAAAAACAGCTTTATTACCCCAAATGACTGCCAGTTCCCTCCATGCTCCAGAATCCACATCAAACTTCATTATAACCTCCAGAGCCATATGGAACCTTGAAACATATTATCTGCCTTCGTGGGTCATTAAGTCCCCACATCTGCACACTACCACACTCTTTGGAAATCTTCCATCTCCCTTGTAGCTCCTAATCCAGCTCCAGGGAGTGTCCAACTCCTGGTGAAGTGACTGTTTGATGGGAGCTAAATCCTCAGCATGTTGTCATGAAGGAATGGATGAGGCAAATGTAGCTCACTTTTATTAGCAGATTGTCCAATGCCTGTTCAGAAATGAGCTGTTCCTTGGACTAGGGAATGAGTGAGCACATGTGCACACATTTGTAGTGGAACATGAAGGGTTAAAACCCTTGGGTCTGTCCTTTTGTGGCCACTCCTTCTGTTTTGATTGTAGGTTTCCAAATAAGTGCTCATTCAGAGAAGCAGGTGAGACATCTTTAGAGTCATGAGATGGATCAGAAGATAGGAAGAAAAGAGTTCAAGAGAGGAGGAAAGAAGCTGAAGAGAACTGAAATTTTCCTTCAAGTCTTTGTCCCTCCCCTGTAAAAGGGGAGCTACGACAATGCTCCTGTAGTTTGTCCATTTAATTACAGTACAATAGGAGGAGGAGGGCTGTGATGGATCTTCGATGTACAAGATAGGGGTATGAGAGCCAGAGAATGGTAATTACAGCAGACTTCTACACTACCTATACAACTGACTGTTTGACTAACGAAAAGAATCCCTCCTATCTGCCTTCCCCTTGCAGATAAGAGCAGAATGCCACACAGGTACGAGTAAACAGCACAGCTGGGCTTCACTCAATCTCGAAGGGATGCCCGTTGTCCTTCCCCCCACCCCGGTCCCCGGAGAGGTACCTAGGGAGAAGGAGAAGCACTGGCAACTGCTCACCTTCACCGCAGGGAGTGGATACCCAGGGCAGAGATAAGAATCATTGAAGTAAGGCCACAGTCTAGGGGACAATGGAGAGGCTTGGGCCACAAAGCCATCCATCACACGGGAAACAAAGCCGTTGTCAGCAGGGACCACTGCATCCTCCAGGCATGTCAGTTGTCGAGAGGGTTGGATGACAGGCCCCTCAAGGACTGACCAGGCCTCCAGGGAGAAGACAAGAGGACAAGAAAGGATGTACAGCACCAGTGCCAGAAAGGGCCATGATGTTTCACAGATTCCTCCCAGGTAAAGAGAGCATAAATCTCTTGGTAGCAGGGTGAATCTTTTGCAATTTAAATACTTCTCATGTAGCTGAGGATGCAGGACTTTTCCTTCGCACAAGGGAGTATTGCAGCTGCACAAATTAAAGTCCTTTACATATCCTGACCAAAAAACTCAGGTTCAAAATATTCAGGAATTTTTTCCCCCTCTATACTCAAAGGTGTGAGCCCACCCCAGATGCATTTAAGGGTGATTTGGATGTTGTGCTTAGGAATATGCTTTAAGGTGAATCTTGCAGAGTAGGGTTATAGGTTGGACTTGGTGATCCTGGGGTCTTTTCCAACCTGGACGTTTCTATGATTCCCTAGCTAGAGTGTTGTACACCAAGCACAAACACAAGAAAACTCCACCAGCTTTTATGCTCCAGCTCTGTAACCAGCAACTAAGTGCTGTAAGCTTTGCTCTAGCTACTCCATTGCAAAATGGAAGTGGCACACATCAGTCTTCACTCTCCTTCACACTTTATGTGCATCCCATACCACAAATTAAGGCCTGCCTAAGGAACAGTTTCTTTGATGATCCTCTTCAGTGGATACTCCTATTTCAGACTGACAGTCAGTTTGACTTCCCGACTGACTCGAGCCTAATTGCCCTGTGTAGACAAGCTCTCTCATGAATAGCTTCTTGTGTGTGTAGCTCCACCAAATCATCCACCTTGAGGGAACAAGCAAATTTCCATCAGGTCTGGCTTCCACTTGAAAGTAATACAAACCCACCTATTCCTAGTTCAGTGCTGGCCTGAAAACAGGAATGAAACACGTGTTTCTGATCATTTCAGAAGCTCAGAAAGAAGTTTGATTCAGAGAATGGGCAAGAAGAGGGGAAACACGTGTCCTGTTTGAAGTGTAAGGTCTTGGAGTTTTATTAAGCCATCTTAGCCACTCTTAACACATGCATACGAAGTGTCAGCCCAAGGCAATGTGTAAAGCAGTTTACAATGCAGACACTCAAATCTAAGACACCCCAGAGCTTGGGAAGTGCTGAAGCCATCAACTGCATCTGAACTCACTATAAGGAAAGGTTGAAGTGGAGATAAGGTCTGAACTCGAATTCGCAAATATCAAGGCTTACAGTGGGATACATCTTGAGTGTATAAGCTGCTCTTTCTCCTTTCTTTCTTCTCATTGCAGCTCCTGGGACTTTTCTTCTCTGTGTCATGTTTGGTGACTTTTTGCTTATTTTTCTGCAGTCAGAAGAGATGCCACAAACCTGGAGCTGGGCCCTTCCACCCATTAATCAAAAGCTACAACTGCTCTGCAGGGAGACAAAATCTCTGTGTGTTTTCTCTGATATTTCTGGAGCACGGTGTGGAGGGCAGGGGGGTTGGGCCAAGGACCCCTAGTTAGATTAACATTTTATTCAGAGACCTATTAATCAAAGTCAGAAGTGGCGTGAAGTGGCACCAAGGGAGAAAAATTGCTGGACAATCAAGGCCCTTAAAAAATAAAAACCACCTCAGACACACACCCCACATCCCACACCCCCTCCAGCTTGCTCTGATTTACTGCAACTCACAACTCACTCACAGTACTAGATGGGAGAGGGGGGGATTTGCAGCCTCTGTCCAAACAGGACTGGACCATACAGGTGACTTCTGGGTTTTTTTTTCACATTAAGCAAACAACTCTCTGTATCCTGCCCTCAGCACCAGTCAAAAAGGTCCCTATCTTTCTTTCTGCAGAGCATAACGCGCTTTCATGCAAGCTTATACTTTTTAATTATTATTTTTGGAAGACAGCACGATTAGACTTCTTTTTCTTACAAGGAAAGACAGGCTCAGTTAACGGGAAGAGGTCTGGCCAGCGTTCTGCTTGATTAGGGCCTTTTGGAAGGGAGCATTTTGCCCCACAGAGAGGGAGATAAATGGCCTTATACAGCACTTCACTGATGGGAGTCAGGCACGTATGTGTCAGGAGACTGAACAACTCAGCATTTGTTCTCTCCAGCACCAGCACTAACCCATCATGAGGTGAAGCACAGCGACGCAGGTGGTACGAGCCTGAAAACACACAGATACAGTGGGTGCAGTGGAAAAGGGGTATTTTGCTTTAACATAAAGATCAGCCAGGAAAGAATTCAATGCTTACCTCTACAGTTTGCCCCAAGAACTTAGCCACAGGAACCCAGACCATTTCAGGGAGAGTCCAGTCCATCCTTGACATCTGCCTCCACAGGTTGCTTGGAGAATATTATCTTAAAGCCTTCTGAAAACTCAAGACACAGAAGAGAGTTGGGTCCCGTGGCCCTAAAGGGTAATGGCATTAAGAATATTATTCTACAGGGTCTGACCAGTAGTAACACATAAGTTAAACAGAGCTCAGAGGAAAATCTTGTGCTTTCATCTGAAAGTGGGACAAACCTGCTAGAAGCAAGAGGACAAGGGCTAAGCTGGAGAGCAACAGCACGCCAGTTGTGCCAAGCAGTTCCTAGGAAAATCTGTCAGCTGCCTTACACAAAGGCAGCTCTGCACCAAGGAAGGAGAGACTTGGCTCCTTTTCAGAGGAGTTGGGGGAAATTGCCTGTGTGCATCCTCCACCCAGGAAAAGCCAAGGTGTCTCCAGCAGCTTTGGGTTGGTTTTCTCCCATGGCAAGTTCCTGGCAGTTGCTGACAGCAGGGAGACATGGGGAACTCAATCCCTACTCCCTTCCCCAGGTTTCTGCCACCTCTAATCCCCAAATACAAGTATATGGAGGAAGAAATGCATTTTTCCTGTACAGATAAACACTAGGCAA
This sequence comes from Eubucco bourcierii, assembly GCA_013396675.1. Lineage (NCBI taxonomy): Eukaryota > Metazoa > Chordata > Aves > Piciformes > Ramphastidae > Eubucco > Eubucco bourcierii. The sequence continues at coordinate 46,401 of VWZE01013194.1, forward strand.
AGAGAGGCTTGTGGAATGCACAACCCATTGGATCTAGTTTCCCAGAAAGACTGGCCTGGCCATAGCAGAAGGTTAATTAACTCTGGCAGCTCAAGGTTGGAAAATGTCCACTTCATGCAATGGAGTGCCTGTCCATGGTTGAAGAGAGGGCCATGCAAACCATAGGGGCAAAGGTTCATCTGCAGACATGTACAAAAAGCTTGGCTGGGCTCGTGCTTGGGTCCTGCGGGAGGAACACTAGAAAGATTTAGCCAGTTGCTAGAGCCAGAGCAGGGTCTTGCAAGTGCAAGACGAGAACAAAACCACAAAAGAGCTAGAAAAACACAGCCATGCCAGGCGTAGGTGGAGACACATTATCTTATGGGGCAGGCATGCATCCTGCCTCCCCTTCTCTGAGCATCACAAGTGCCTTTGCGTCAACATCCAGGAAAAATGGCTGAGCGTTTGAAGACACAACCCTCAGTGGATGTGGTGCTTCACAAGCAGGGGAGCGGAATGCATCATGGCAGCATAGTAGAAAGACATTAAGTTACTCCCAGGCCAAGCAAACCCAATGAAAGCAGTATTTGGTTTTCTTTGCACACTGAAAGGAGACACTGACCCATACGTCTGTGCACTCTTCAGTTAAGTGTACTTGGGACTGGAGAACAGTGGTCTTACTGCCACTTCAGCAGCTTGTCAGATTACAGAATACATTTCCTGCTCAATGAGACCAAAGTTAGGAGAGATCTCATCTCAGTGCGGCATCTCCCAACTGTGACCACGCATAAAAAAATGCCCCTGCTCTTTGCCATTCCTGTAACATCCAGGGTATGAACATCTGAGAAGATTCATGGTAGCATTTTAGAAGACTTCTATGATATGGCATCATTTGCCCGTCAAAGAACAGGGCCTGGAGACAGGGTGCCTCCAAGACTCTGGTGCCGGCCTATAACACAAACCTTTCCAGCCTCAGACTTATTGAAATTCAGAGGAACTTGGCAACTAAGCTAACCATGAAGAGCAGGGGAAGAAGTCCCTCTTTGACAGTGTGCAAATTATTGAGAAGACAGTGAGGAACAGCTAGATGCAGGACTGCCACGTTGGGCTGCTCATCCTTCTCTCCCACTTCGCAGGAAGCTGGTACACGATAAAGGGCTATTCAATCTCAGCTTTGCTGCTGATATGCTCTGTGAGAGCAGGAACATCGAAAAACTTTCCCTGCTTCAGTTTCTCCAACTTTCCAACTAATATAGCAACTGGTACCCAGCTTGGCAAAGCTCTCTGAGATCTGTTGATGTGAAGTATCTGTGAGATATATTTTAATTTTACTAAGCATGTTCTCTACACTTCCTAGAACAACAGGTTCATCACAAGGTAGGTGAAAGAATGAACAGCACCTGAAACTATTTTAAGGTGTCCCACCATTCAAAAGTTTGTAATCCTCTGTGCTGCATTAGGATGGAATAAACAGCAGCTGAGGAACTTGCAAATCTGCTTGGGGAAGTCTCTCTGTAGCAAGAGGAGGGTGAGACATTAACACAGAATTTCTGTGATTCTTTGGCTCGCTACTCAAGATAAGTATCATAGCCTTAAATATTTGAGAGAAATACTAAACCTAAACAAAGCAAAGTAAGGTTCAGACTGAATCATTTGCAAATAATATGATAGGAAAAGAGAAGTAATAGAGGCCAGGAGGTATTAGGCACGCCAAGGAAAACATTCTGAGAACACCATGCCACTTAATGCAGTCAAATTTATTTCAAAAGCAAAGAAAGAGTTTTTCAGAAGTTATTGCGTAGCCACGCTGTAGCAGGAGGTATATGCTTGCCTCTGTTTTGAACCACAGATACATCTTCTCCTGCTTCTACTGCTTTTCTCTCCATTGCAAGATTAAGTGCATCAGCTCAAATATATTTCATGCCTTTTTTTTTTTTTTTTTTTTTTTTTTTTTGTAGTTTGGCATACACTGACGTGGGTGCAATGACTCCAGCAGAAGAGCCTCTCTTCCCTGCCATGCTGAACTCCCAACCAGGGCTGTATTAGCCAGAAAGGTAGGAGGGGAAGGCAGAAGACAGACAAGGAAATCTTGGCATTCCTCTCCAAGTTTGTAACCAGATACTCCTTCCTCTGTTATTCTTGCCATTCATTCTCCATCTGTAGGAACTGCTGAGGATACAACTAGGCCAGCTCAGTAGGCAACAACTGTTTCAGCATTTGTAAATACTCCACGATTAAGTTCCTTGTTTCCAGAGAACTGCCTATCAGGTCCAGCCCTGTTTTTTTCCTGCTCACTCTTGGTCCCTTTATGTGCCTTGAGCATAGACTTTGTTCTGAGGGCTGTTTGCTGTTAGGTTGTTTCGAGCATTAGTAGCACTGATGTTAAACTCTAAGGTGAGGTTCTTCCTCTCTAGTTGAATGAGGAAACATTTCCCAGACAGCTCACAATAGCAAATGAACAATCAGAACTGAATTCTCCCACATGCCTGCCAGGGACATTTTTGTCTTTGCAGCACTCAGTTCAGACCTTCCTCTCTCAATGAAGTCAAGGGGAAAGACCTTTGAGGGTGGATTAGAGCTACCAATCCAATCAGCTAGTGAAGATGCCCCAGTCCTGATGTCCTTCAGCAGCCCTGGTGACCTCCCTGTAGCATCAGTGCTGTGACTGCTGGGTGGAGAATGGCTACCTCTCCTTCAATATGGGGAGCATGGATGTATATGCTCATAGCCCAAGGGTACTGGAAAAGTGTTCCAGAGAAGGGTAAAAGATAGTAAGTTATCTCTTCGAAAGGGCAGTCATTAAAAACAATTTACACAAGGCTCCTGCTGGCTGTCTCAGCAGGCAGGAGAGCAGTTTCACGCAGCCTTTATATGCTTCTTGTCTTGAGCACTGATGTCCACCTCCACACCAGTCTACTTCACACCCTGTTGGTATCAGTGCAGAGAGATGCAGGGACCTGGCTGGGTGCAGCTAGTAACCCAAGCTCAGCATCACCTTCTCTCACTACCTGCCAAAGTACAGCCCAAGGAGACATCATCCCAACATCTCTGGGGCTGCATCCTGCTTGCCATGGGTAGAGAGCATTAATGCCAAGTCACAACTGTACAAATGAGCAATTGCAATCCCTGCCTATTCCCTTCCCTTTCACACTAGAGGCTTCCTTCTGCCATGCCATCCTACCCCAGGAAAAGCTCTTGTTTGATATGCACTCCAGCTGCTTCCCAACAGGAGATATTTGCTCTCTGACTGACATTTCCTTTGAAATAAGAGAAACACAGCACGCTCTGGACTCCCAGTGTGTCAACACACACAGCTCAGCACCTCCAGGGGTCCTGGGAGTCCTTCCAAGACCTGCTGGATTGCTGTGGTTAATAAACATTCAGTCTCTGAGCAACAGAACTCATCTGCTTTCCAGGGGAGAACCCCCAAATGCTGTCAGTCCTTCTTGGCTTCTGTCAGGTGGATCCACTTGTACAGCAAATCAAAAATAAAGCTGTAACTTTGGCGGGATCCAGCCTCTTGCAGGAAGACCTATGCCACAGAGGCTTGGCTCCAAATAAGTCACCTCCCCTCCACAGCAGCAGCCCCCTAGTCCATGAGGTCGCTGGTAGTCCTACCAACAAAGATCATTTACCCCACCCTCTGTTGTCTGTTCTTTTGTTATCTCAGCACATGCAATGACAGACACTTCAGCAGACAAATACTCTTCACAGTGCAAGGTACAAATCCGGTGGTGAATTCGCTGAACCATTCAGTGAATTATCATTTTAGAATGAAGCCCCCAGTTTCTGAAGCCCCAAAACCCACTGGAATAAGTATGTTGCTTTTGAAACACAGATCTAAAAATATATTAAAAATGTTTATTTAGATATCTTCTTTCCAGTTAATAAATACTAAACTTCAGGTTTCAGATTAGAGTGATTTTTCACTTAGAAATTCAAGTTGGTTGCTAGTTGGTAGGAAGGTAAACATGGAAATATATGCCCTGGTTGTATGCCCTAGGCTTCAGCTGAGCTGTTTCCAAGACAGGCTCTTTTTCACCCTGTCCAAAATGGGGAACATCTGAGATAATTTCCCATCCCAAATGGATTTTACAATTTCCCATAGCTGGAAAGGTAGAGTGCCTTGCACCTGAGGCCCTGCAGACATCTACAGATAAAGACAAGGCAAGGTAGGAATGCTGGACACTCACAGACAAATGGGGATTGAAATTACATGCTAATTTTTCCATAGCAAATTAACAACTGGAACAAGTTTAGGGGCTATAGTGTCCAATTCTAATCCAAATTTCCTCTCATTTTGACAGGACTCAGATCTTTCAGTGGATTTAGAAATACTTGCCCTACTGGACATAACTAAGGTTACACTCCCAAGACATGCATGACCAAGTGCACTTGCCCCATAGCTGTACCTTCCTGCACTGGATCTCATTAAGTAAGAGATTCATCGTGGCAGTTTGTGTGCACAGCCTAGCACATGCTCCAAAGGCTCCTTCAGGGAACCCTGGCTATATGGAAGTCAGTGGCAGAATGGAGCAGGATTTCACTTCACTGCCTGAAGGTTAGATATGTTTTTAGCAGTTACATCTCCACATTGTTTTCTTTTTCCCCCCTCTGCAAGTCTAGCACAGAAACTAGGACACTGGCTTATTGCAACATGCAGCAACTTACCCAAAGTGTGACTTCTCCCAGAACATGAACACTACCACATAGATCAAACCACACTGCACTTCAAGTGGAGCCTTCTCCCACATCCACACACAACAACACATCTCATGATACTTTTTCAGATTACAGACTGCAATTCCCTCTCTCTCTCCACCTTCATTTTATATGAGCATATGTTTTTCCCTCCTCTCTGTGTGCCTCATTCACTCAACACAGAAACAGAAAACCCTTCTGTCCCTTTTTTCAATCAGATTAATATGGACAGGTGCAAACCATTCTACCTGAAGCACTGTAGGATACCTCATGGGAATCTGCACACTAAAATTCAAGTACAGTATTTGGAGGGAGCTTCCATTTGTTTAGGGGCAGACACAACAGAAACGACAAGCTACTTCTTGCACTTTTGCAAATCTCAGGCAAAAAGGAAAAGCAGGAAAGGGACCATGAAAATGCCACTCTTGACATATAGTGGCAATGACATACAGTGGCAATGGGCACAAGAGGAGAAGTAATCAAGAACATCAATGTCTTGCTTTCAAAGCCTTCTGCACTGGATCATCAAATGAATCAGTTTGGTGGTTTTGGTGTGGCTGAGCCAGTAAAGACCAAACATGAGCAAGTAGCAATCTATATATTATACACAACTTGAGAAATGCTGACATCACTGGGAAGGGTGGGGAGGAAGAACAGGTATCAACAGAAGAGGCAACAGCTCACAGCAGAGCTGAGGATGAGGCAAGAAGGATGATGCTAGCTTTGGTTTGACGTATGCAGCCAGGCCAGGGTGGAGGCTTTGAACTGGACTTGGAGAGAATCATTACAAGGCAGAAAAACATGTACATGCAGGAAAGGTGGCCTCTGCTTCACAAGTTTTCATGTGAGCAACCTCACTGCAGCACACTGGAATTTATGGAGACTGAAACAAAGCCCAAATCTCACTGACAGTCATTTTGTCTCATGTGCCCACAGAACAAAGATTGCATGCTTAACCTCTCTTCTCTCTCCCCACAGGAATCCAGGCAGCTGATCTAATATGAAGATTCACTTGAGAAAGGTATAAAACCGCCTGGGGAAAAGCCTTGATTTCACCAGCAGGTTCATTCATAGAGATCATGAGACAGGACATAAGAGGGCCATTGTTCCTGGAATAAAATCACCATTTGAGCTCTCTTCTTTGGCCATGATCAATAGGAGGGAATTAAAGTCTCATCCTGGGGGAAAAAAAAAAATAAAAATTTAGCTTGCTAACACTGTGTTGAAAGATCGGGTAATGGAGATGCAAAGCAAGTGTGGGCACCCACACCATCTCTTGGCAAGCTTGAGAATGCTGGAGGTAAAAGCCCTGGTGAGAAAAGCTCTCCAAACACAGGCACAGCCCTTTTTCATCCCATGTGAGATAGCCAAGTGAAGGGCTACGATTTATAAGAGTCGTCAGTTTCACAGTACTTCAGAGCCCACGGCTCCTCCCAGTGCAGCAGGTTGGTTGATTTTTCAGCCTCTGCATTTTCTGTTCCATGGACACACAACCGACACAAATAACTATAAGTTGTTCTGTGCTCACATCCTACCAAACCTAGGGTATTCTCTCAGCACCTATTCCCCACCCATCCTTCAGGCACCCTCCCATCTCCAATAGGCATGCCAGCAGAAATCCACGGCTCTCACCATCACTTGCCAAGGGCTGGATTTCAGCTCTCCAAAGCTCAGACTGAAAACCCCACAGAGAACCAACACTTATATCCATCACGCCCATAGCAACACAATGCCCCCTTTCCTCCCCTCTCAGTTTTAGTATGATGTTTTGGAATGCCAATAAGAACAGGACTGTTCAAACTAAGAGTAACAGATTCCAAAAGCATGTCTGCTGCTTGGAGCATCGTTGTCAGTCTATTTGGGCAGACACGCTCGCCTTCATCCTCTCCCAGGCCCCCATCTCACGTTGATTTTAATAGTGGAAGTAAAGAGGAGATGAGAAGCTGTTTGCTGCCCTCTTCCGAGCACACCCAAATTACGTGTCACTGCAGGCAAGGGCTCTGGAATGAGCAGAGCTCTGTCTCCATGCAAAATGAATGATATTGCTGTGTCATCAAACACTGTGACAGGGCAGGTTAGGAGGGACCATCAGCTATTGGAGATGAGGACGGTAGATCAGAGAATTACACAACGTAAAGCATTAGCCACCCACGGAAGACATTCCTGGCATTTTGATTTCAGAACTACAGAAATACAAAGAAATACCTCCTAGCATGCTCTCTTTTCAATAGCCACAAACGTTTCAGAGCAGCAGCATGCCATAAAACAGGAAGAAAATTACTTGTGGATTTAAGAGGATGATTTGGTTTTATTTTGGACAAAACGTGCTTAAATCTTATGTTGTCCAACAGTGATCTATCCTGTCCTTCCAGGGAACATAGAGTTCTATCTAGACATGTGTGCACATCCTGTCTTTAAAGCAAACCTTGACACTGCAACCTGCTGCTTTCAAGACCCTTATCCAAGATGATGATGCCATATCTAAACCACAGGGATTTGAAAGAAGGAAGAGCCAATGTGGTTTCTTCCCCTCATATAATCTACCAGTCATTTGGAACTTCACCAAGGAAGTGTTGGCCTACTTTCTAGACACGCCAGGTTTGGAGCTCTGCAAACACAGTTTTGTTTGGTTTCCCAAGGTTTTTTAATCTGGTATCATTCAGAGAAAGGACCTGCTTGGAAGCACCTTCAGCCTTTGGCAATTCAGCAGCCTGTCCAGCAGGTCTGGTGGACTGGTCATGACACTAGGAAGTTATTCCCAAAGCAGCCTAATAGCTTTCGTTTATCTTTTCCATATTTCCATCACTAGTTTCCCTTTGAAGATGCTGAACTGCTTTGCACAGTCTTTCCCTTCAGAAAGTAAGTAAATTTTCTCTTCAGCAGCAGCACAGCAGATCAGTGGAGCAAGAAAGCATCTGTGACGTGCAGCTTTCTGAGCCAGGAGATGCCAAGACACGCAGGCTCTAGATTTATGGATTAAACATGCTGCCATGGCATACAAATCATTCTGCACTCAGGGTAATTCATTATCACATTGCTATGGCTGGTCACATTCTTCACAGGTACAAACGATGCCAAAAAGGCTTTTTACATTGCAAGTGCCAAGACTTAACCATGCAGAGTCAGGACCCCTCCTGCTTCCCAGGGAAGCGAAACCAAAGTCAGTAGTTGTTCTTTGTGGGCTCACTGAGTCCTGATGGGTTTCCAGCACCCCATGGCAGTGCTGACAGGCAGGCAGCTCCGCAGTCACAGGGTCAGGATCGTGCTTGCTCCTAGTCCTGCCTCTCCCTGCAACTGAGTTTGTGTCTGTAGCAGTGTTTATTAGAACCTGCCTATGTGCATTAACAGCATCCTCTCAACTCAAGTAAAATCAGCTAAAAATCTGCAGGCAAACCCAGGGATCCATTCTGCCACACTAACATGCTTTGCAAGGCCTTTTACATTCCTTGCATGTACCAGCAAAGGAAAAGGACTCCAAACCAGGCATAAGATAGCTAAAATAACAGACCTAAAGAAATGAGAGGGAAAGGGTGAAGGGAAAGCAGTGGGTTGTGCTACTTCCTTACACAGCTACATCTCAACCGCGAGAAAAGAACACTGGAGGAGGACAAGATGGAAAATAGGCTTTCTATTCCTCTGGCAACGTTCTTCCTCAGGGAAAAAAAAAACCAACCAAACAAAAACAAAACCCAAAAAACCCAACCAAACAACAACAACAACAGTGCAGTACTTAATAATATTTTAAAATTAGAGATTTAGAAGTGACAGAGAGATTCAAGAAGCATCAGTTTTGGGCATCCTCGGAAGAGCTCTGCCTCCCCTTAGGGGACTCCTGGTGACACTGCAGTGGAATCACAGCCCCCAACAGGTGTATTGGCTAAAAAGCCCAGCAAGGTGCAGACCTCAGAATTAAAAACAGATCTGGGCTGGAACTCCATTCCCTCAGGTGCTACACCGCAACATCCAGGCAGCCTACCTCCACGAGTAGTGTTGGAGGAACAGCGACCAGAGACAGGAAAGAGAAGAAGAGGCCTCCTGACCCAGAGCTGTGAACAATACCTTTGCTCCTGAAGCAGAGCTGTGTCCCTTCACATCACACTGGCCCAGGCACATCAGCATGGCGAAGATCTTCCTCGGCCTTCGAGGCCTTCTGCCCCGCTATAGCCGGCCCTCTCTGGGCACGGGGAGAGCCTCACCTTCCCACCTCAGCATCTGCCCCACAGCCGGGGGCAATACCGCTGCAGTACTTCATACTTCGAGGGCCGGCACGGACCACTGGGATGAGCTGTGCCAAAGTGAAGCAACCCATGGTAGAGAGGTGCCATGACCCTCCGTTTCCCCCCAGTAGCCCCCGAGCCTGGTACAGCCCAGCCCCTTCCTCCTCCTCGCAGGTTCCCTGCAGCCTCGTGCCCGAGGGAGCGCGCGGGCTCCAGGCGCGACCGCTAGGGGGCGTGCGGCGGAGGCGGCGCGAGGCGGAGTCGCTTCCCGCCAGTCCCATCTCCCGGCGGAGTCACTTCCCGCCAGTCCCATCTCCCGCCCTCTGCCGCCAGCCGAGCTGCCGGTCTGGTGGCCTAGCGCCGTCGGCACGTAGCCTGAGGAGATCTGGACCCCTCGAACTTGTGCTTGCGGACCGAGAACACCGGGGCCGGTCACCAGCAGCTGTCAGGGCTAGCGCCCTGCAGATGTTCCTGCAGCAGGAGCCACTCTTCCCCTCCAGCCGCTGTCACACCAAAACAAGCAGCAACCTCGTGGAGCTAGAAGGGAGCAACTACTGTGGAGCTCTGTAGCTCCATCCTTTTGTACACCTCAGTTAACATCTAAACCATCCTTCACTATTTGTTCTGCTTGGCACAAAGTCTGGGGGTAAGGGAGCACAGGAGCATGCACGATAGCTAACGCAGAGCAGAAACCCAAGTCACATCATCATGAATCACTGTTTTATTTCAATTATCTTTGTTCCAAAAATAATTAAGGGACATCATAACCAGCTGTAGGGACTTCAGTAGGTGTTGCAGTTTGAGGCTCCAAAGAGAACCAGCTCCCTTGTGCCAGGTGCTGCACAAGCAGAGTCAGAAAGAGCCTCTGGTCTCCACAACTCCTGGCTTCCGGTTGAACTTCTCATAGTCATGCAGGGTCCCAGTCTGACTCAGTATGCATGCAAGTCAGTATTAAACCACAAGCAGATTTAAAGGAATGGAGACAGGGTGAAGTGGGGTAGGCTTCTGAACATTCACTCCCTCCCCCTCTAACACAAAATGACACACTGGGCAAGGAGAAGCACTCAAAGTTACTAAGGCAATCTGTGGTAACACCAAGGAAACTCTGTTCCTCCACTGTCCTAGCCCAGTATCTTAAGTGTTCACTGTCAGCCTCTGTCCTCACCTGACCCAATGCAACCAGAAGCATCATGGAAAGTATGGCAGAAATACTCTTTGTGTAGAAGGGACCAAGGACTGTAGCCTCCTACAAGCTTATGAACAACTTGAGTCACTTCTGGTTGGCACAGTTCATGAGTTCATGATTTCCTTAGTCTACCAAATCAGAACCTCTCCCAGTTCTGAAAAGCAATCAAGATCACACTAAAGAATTAAAAGCACTAAATAAAACACAAGTTCAAGTCTTTGGAAATACAGCAAGTGTTTGATGAGTTTGAGCCCTGTTTCAGACTGCAATCAGATCAGATGCTGCACTCACATGGCTTCTCTCAATACCACAAGCCACATGACCTCAGCACAGCATCACTCAAGAGGGAGAAGGGCCTTCAGTCTTGTGATTTTAATCACTGTTGTAGGGACTTCTTCAAGATGAGACTCAGGTATCTACGTGCTGGAGCAGATCCTGGGTGGTGCTCCGGACTTCAGTGGTTATTCTCCGAAATTTCTGCAGGTAGACAATGATGAAGACAACCAAGATACCCTGGAGAAGAAGGAGAATGAAGAGGCAGAGCTGAGAGAGGAGAGCCAGGCTGCAGTACCAGTACTGGCATGTGGAGATGATCTCATCTTCTGTCAGATAGGCAATGATCCGGTCCTGAAGGTGAGCTGGGGAAGTACATCTCACATCCTTGTATAGGGTCCGGTTCTGCTGCCACTGGAGCCAGGAACGCAAGTAGAGGATATCACAGTTGCACTCCCAAGGGTTGCCCTGCAAGTAGACTACGTGGAGGTTCCTTAGGTTGTCAAAGAGCCCATTGGGGATAGAGGTGAGCTTGTTGTAAGCAAGGTGGATAACTTCAGCTGAAGGACGGAAAGCAACTGGTAGTTTTTCTACAGTCAGGTCTTTTGATGTGCAGTCGATAATGTTGGTGGCACACTTGCATGGCACAGGGCATGTGGATATCACGAGTGGGAGGAAGACAAGGAGAGACAAAAAGAGAATTCCACCATTCATCTTCATTTGTAAACACTCCCCTGGTGAGACCGGTAAGTAGACACCACATGCACTGTGGGACAGACACCACAGCCCAGGCCTTTCGCTGGTTTGTTCCAAGGATGAGTTTCTAAAGGTGAGTGGCTTTGCTGTCCTTCACAGGAGATGTGAGAACTCTGGAAAGGGCAGAGTTAAAAGAGGTGTTTTGGAAATAAGGTCTCATTACAGGAGGGAGAATGTTCCTGGTCTTCCAACCTTGGATTTGAGGTGGGATATGAACAGATAGCTACTGGAAGGCCATCAAATCCGTTTTCAGTAGTCCTCAGAAGTGTATAAGAGCTGCCTGTGTTTTTGGTATTACTTGAGGCACTCTACTAGGATAGCCAAAAAAAACCTGTGCCAAAGAATCAAAAATTAGAATATGAAACTGCTCATGCCTTGTCATAGCTCTGAATTGCATTTGTGAGCAAAGTTTTGCTCATGCAAACTGCAAGAGGAGAATGAGAAATAAATGTACTGTTACCACAAACAAAAAGGAGCATTTCCAGTTTTGAAAAGTGGTAAGACAGTCCTTGGCCAGCAGAAAGGGTGCTGACTATTGAGGGTGGAGATCTGAAGAGGTTTTCATGCTAGATATTGCTCCGGCAGGTGAACAACCTCCTTCTGGAGCTGTCATCATGCTGGGAGACAGGGGTCAATAGGTTCTCTTTGTACTGCAGTCTCCTACCATTGCCAAACAGGAGCTGCTGTAACTTCTCTAGGAGAACAACTACACACACCTGCCACAGAGCTTTTCTGTGCCATCTGTCAGCCAAATGAAAATAAAAAAAGAAAGAAGACAGCTTTGTTGACTTACCAGAGTAGTTCAGTCCTTGCTTTCTTGCTCGCTTTACAACAAAAGATGAAGGTCTCAAGGCAGTCCAGCCAGTGCAAGAGCTTTTGCAGCTGCATAGCTGAGCTCATGGATAATCCTCTTGCAGCTGGCTGGCAAGATAAGGGTCAGCCTCATCCCAGGGACACCTCCCACATGAGGCCTTCCTTCAAGTTTGCTGCATGTCACCGGAAGCTGAGGCTTCATTGAGCAAGTCTTCTAAGAAATGGGAGCTGGCACTGCTCACAGGAACATGTTTGATGGGAGAGATGCTGACAGTGCTGATAACCATGATTCTGGACCCACATACTCAGCTCAGAAGAAACATTTCAAAGTCTCAATTGCCAGGCAGTAACTCAAAATGCATTTCAGCCTGGAAGGTAATGTGACTGGTTTGTACCACACTCCCTGAGCACTGTGGCCTTTGGTTTCCCATCTCATCAGGAAGACTGTATGTGGCAGAGTGTTGAAGCCTAGTCCTTTGCAATGTGCTGACCCTGAGGTTTCTCTTAAAGCAGTAGCACAAATCTACTCATAATTACCAGTGGAAGATCTGCTGAGAGAGATGGACTTCCAGTGACCACACTGGTGTCAATAATCAAACCAAGAAGAAAAACCTGCCTGGCACTTACATCCTCTCATTATTGTTAAAATGTAACTCTTGCTATTTCACTGTCTACATTAAAATAATTCCTTCACAGAAAGGACAACAGATTGGAAAAAAGAGTGTTCCAAGGGACTGCTTTTATATAGCCAAGTAAATTGGCAGCTCTCAACAAGTGCAGCTTGCAGTTACTGAAAAAGATTGACCACATCTTTTATTTGGAAGTTGCATTAAACACTTGAACAGATTAAGTCCAAGGTTCAAAACTACATTTAGGTAGAATCTTGTCTTTGAGGCCATTGCACCTTCACAGACAGTTTTCTGCCATCAACCTGACCCCAGGCACTGGCAGTGCTCCTTAGTGGAAAACCACCGCAACTGTAGCTGTTGCCCATTGGGCCAAACTCTTCATTGTACAGAGCAAAATGATGAACACCCTGAATGTGGGGTAAACCACAGCAGAATCTGGCCTTAACTAGGGGAAAACCTCTGATGCTCTAAGCAATTATGATTTAAATTACTAGAAATCTGAAGCAGATCATTTAATTTGTTTCACTGCAGCAGGCAGGCAGAGTGGGAAAGAGCTCTTAGGTTAACAAACCAATTCAGTTTTTCCCGCAGGGCCTGCTTTCCATTCAGACACACTTTGACTACCACAGGGTAAATTTGCTCAGCAAACTTACCTCATCTCATGGACTTGGTGCTACTTTTCTCCACAAGCAGGTGGTCAGGCCAGGCACGACACAGAGCTGATTTAGAGCCATACCCCTTGTGGCTCTGTGTGCAGCACAGACTTCAGTGCTCCTTTGGCTACACACAAAATGGATTTCCTGGGGCTGGATCCTGCTCAGCCCCCCGTAGCTGATTTAGACATTGCTCCTGGGGGAAGCTTAAAGACAGAACAATTTCAAGATCATCCTGTCTAGCTTCTGATGTAAACAGGCCAGAAATCCCACACAGGAGGCCCTGCCTGGAGCCTGGTCCCAAGAAATTAGATAAAAGGAGAAACAGGGTCAGTTGCACTCTCTTCTGCTCAATGTAACAGCAATGCTGCCTGAGGGGACTGGAAATGAAACAGAAAGAGGTTGGTTTTTTACATGTATTTATTTCACTGATCAATTCAGGTAGTAAACATTAATAATAATAACAATAATCATTTAATAAAATGGATATGTTTTAAAAGGTTTCATTTTTCTTTGTTCACAATGACAAAATGTTCAAACAGAAATTTACAAAAAAAAAAAAAAAAAAAAATTATAATGACCCAACAGACAGACAGGAAACAAAGAGCCTAGGAAAGGAGCAGGGGGTGAGGAAGTTGCAGGGCAGGAGCAAGCCAGCGTTAAAGCACAGCAGAGTTGGTGAGGAGGAGCAGGAAACACCATTTGAGAGCATGAAGAGTGGGACCCTTCCTTCTCTGGGAAGGAGGCATGCAGGAAGCAGCAGGACTGCACAAGCAGGACCAGCATAGCAAGCAGCACAGGAGGAGTTCATGTCACAGCTCCCTCCCCAGGCAGGCATAGGGTCCAAGATGTACTGACAGCCCCAGCTGCAACCTGGGATAGCTCTGTGGAGACGGACACCAACCCCTGCAGAGACTCACTCAGCAGAGCAAAGCTTGGCAGAGGCATGGGAATGTGCCCGGGAGTGCAGGGGGTCGCATATGAGGCTGTGGGGGGTCGCATGAGGAGTGGTGTTAAATTACTTTCCTATCCTTATTTCTCACCGCCAGAACCACATGGCCAAACCACATTTATTCAGGCGTCTTGTCTGTGCTTACCGTGTAGTCCAAGGCAGCAGCACAACACCCCTCCTTTGACAAACAAATGCCATCTCCTAAACCAGAGTCTGGTGTCCAGTCTCTAGCCAGTCTCTAATCCCAAACCAGGCAGCCCTCAAACTCTGGGCAGGGAACCTCCTAGTTGCATTTCAGCAGTACCACTGCCCACCTGTAGAAGCTGTCTCTGGTATCTCACTGCTGTGCATTTTTTCCTAAGTGTAACTTGAATCATCTTTGCCAGCTGGTAGCCAAAGGCTCTCTGCAGAGGACAGACTTGTGACTACCAATGTAGAAGCCATGTGCACTGAGCTGACGGACATTTCCTCATCTAGGGGGACAGGAGAAGATTCAGCCTTAGCTATCCTGCCTGCCTACGACCCTGTGCACTCACCAGCACATGACACTTCCACAACCAGTCCAACATAAAAGCTGTCAGCTGTTCTATGTCCATGCTAAAGGCTAAAAGTCTCCTTTACCTTCTAGGAATGAATCTGTTTGAAAGAGGGAATGTCTCCAGCTTGACAGGGCTCACGTGCAACAGAAGATCCTCCTCACAGACAGGACCAGGGTGAGAAAAGAGCAGGCAGGTGCTGCAGGGTGTTTCCCCTTACACTAGCAGAGATAAAGTTGAGAACTCAGCATTCCTCCTGCTTCGAACAGCAGCAAGCCAGCTCCAGAAAACCTGCAGGAAGCTCCTGTTTCAGGCTAGCTCAGGTAAGCACATCACACTAAGAAAGGTTGTATGTCCTCCTTAAGCATGCAGGTCCTGCACATTACTGCAGACAAGCAGAATCCTTCCCCTCTCCTAGGCTGGCACTGCCACTGTCACTTATGAGCCCAATACAGGGAAGAATGGTAAAAAAAAAAAANCACTGTTCTTTCCCAGTTTGCACTTTTCTGTCAAGGGGCTTCCATTCTTACTTTGTCTTTCCACGCTGTGCCAGGGTCTCTTCTCTGCCTCTACAGCCCACTTTATGGCTAAGCAGAAGCTCCATACAGTGAATAACTGGAACCAGCCAACCTACTCACCACTTGGACAAGCCCTGATCAGGACTCTGAAGCCCCATGAGGGAATCAAACCAATGCAGTACCCTAGTAACATAATTCAGGGCCTGGTTAATCCTGGCCAACAATATGCTTCCTACTCAGGGAGATCTGCTGGGGAAAGCCAGAGATGGAGGAGCAGATACAAAAGGGGAAAGGGAACAGAGGAATTGGGCCAGGAACCAAAGAAGCAGAAGGGTCCAGTCCATGGCAGCACTCCTTGGAGTTGCAGGGCAGAGCCAGGTGTCCTTCCCTCCAACAGCCCCAACTCTCTGTGAGTGTAGCGGTGTTGCTGGTGAGGCCTGCCCTGCCAGGCACATCACACTGCAGGGCTCTGCTCTAGCTGAAGTTAAAAATACCACAGGAAGCAAGAACAGGACAGAAGCTGCTGCCCAAAGAGTGCTCTTATCTCTGCTCAGCAGACCCACCAGTCTTCTCAGCACTGAGACAGGAAAAGCCTCAGACAGAGGAGGGGTAGAAGGGCTGAGTCCCAGGAGAAGGTCAGGGGAATAAGTGCCGACTGTGCTGGGCTGTGCTCAGTCCCCTGCACCTGCTAGAGTGACCCAACACCTGCCTGGAAAGGTGCCTTGCAGACCTCTTGTATTAGCCTACAAAAACTGTCCCTGTCCCTGGGAGAAGCTCAGTGCAAGCAATGCACTTATGGGACCACAAAGCCTGGAGGTAGGGTACAGCTCTGAAATTGGGTTGGATTTCAGCCTTGGGGTTTCTTCTTGGCAGTCCTGGCCAAGCACTCTGGCTAGCATGGTGCTTTTCAGAGCAGACACTGGTGACACACTGCAGCTGGATGACCAGAGCTAAAACATGAGATATCATCACCAGATATTGCAGGGCCAAAGGGTTCCTCTACCAACACCTCCAACATGCCACTGGAGGAAACCATGCCTGGGAAGGTGCTCACTCCTATCTTCTCCTTGCAGGCAACAATCAACAACTCATTCTCTCTGCCAGAAAGACATAAACTGAGAGCAGTTGATAGAAGGTGTTTTTTTCTAACCAGCCTCAAAAGACTCTGTCTCTTGATACTCAGAGCAAAGATCCTGGAGTTTCTTGATACAAAAAACAAAACCAACCAACTAAACAAAAAACCCGAAAAGCCTGGGCAGGAAACCAGGCAACCATCAGGAGCCCAGATCAGGTCAGTGCACAGAGAAGCCCCTGGCCCCAGGTGTCTGGGCCAGAGCTGACCCCACGCTGAGGAACCTAAGCCAGGAAAACTCACAGGAGGGTACAGCTGCCTTTATAATGCTCATGCTGGCCCCAGACAGGGTGAACAGGGAGGGAGACATAGCACCTCCTCTGGGAGTAAACATTGACGTGCATTGACACAGATAGTCTTCAAGTTTGTACACCAGAGAAACCAGGACTTTAAATACCAGAGCATTCCCAAACAACAGATTAGTACACGGGAAAGAGAACTTTTTCTTTTCTTTTCTTTTTTTTTTTAGGATACCTTAGAGACTTCCCAAGCTCTTTTCTTTTTTAAAAAAAAAAAAAAAAAAAAAAGAAAAAAAGAAAAAAAGAAAAAAGAGAGAGAACAATTATTTAAAAAAGAAATACACATCAGTACACTGTTAAGTGAACAGCCTCCTCCACAATCCAGCTGACCACAAAGCCAGCATCACTAATAAATTAGAGGGTGCGGGTGCAGCTCTTGCCCACAAGTCTCTATACATAGGAAACCTTTTCTAAACGTCCACAGCTCTTGCCAGGCCTCAAATGGTCACTGAGGGTTCCCTCTGTCCTCTGAGGACCTGCTTCTCACTGATCCTGCATCTGCTGCTGCATCTTCTGCAGCATCTCTTGCATCCGCCGCAACTGCATGAGACAAAGACAGAGTAGTAGTCAAAAAGGGATCTGTTGTGGCTGGGAGTTGGTGGTCTGCACTGGAGGCAGACCCTTGGAGCTAACAAAGGGATGTTTTTCACTGTGAGGGTGACCGAACACTGGAACAGGCTGCCCAGGGAGGCTGTGGATTCTTCCTCTCTGGAGATATTCAAAACCCGCCCAGATGCTTTCCTGAGTGATCTGGTATAGGTGATCCTGCTCTGGCAGAGGGGTTGGACTGGGTGATCTCTCGAGGTCCCTTCCAGCCCCTGACATTCTGTGATTCTGTGATCCCCTCAGAGTGTTAACTCCTGCCTGAGCACAGAGGCATCTGTATCTAGGGTGGAAAGCAGCTGTGCTTCCCTGACAGAAGCAGCCCCAGCTTCCACACCCTGTCCTTTGCATCGTGAGCCCATAATGGTGGGAGGCAGGAGTGGGAAGCCCAGGACAGCCTCCATGGGGCAATCCTGAGGAAACTCCAGCTCCAGCAATGTGTCTCACCTCCTCATCCTTCATTTTGATCAGTTTCTCTGTCTCAGTGTCCGGTGTTGGGAGAGGCAGGATAGGGATTGGGCTCTCTATCCTGTTGTCCTGAGTCAGCTTGCTAGAGAAATGGAGCAGAGAAATGTAATCAGTCATGGTTCAGGCTGGTTGGCTTTGGTGTCACCCTACAAGGGCTGTCACTCTCAGTGGCAGACCTGCCAGCAACATGGCAGCATGTGCCTAGCCAGGAGGAGCTGTGGGGCAACCTAGCACTCAGATTAGAATTAGACAAGGTCATAAAAGTTTTCAAAACAGGAGTTTTCGGGTAGCTAACAGGAAATCTGAAGCAGGCTTACACCAAAGGGGTGGCAATGGCCAAAGATGCCTGGGCTGAAACTGGGAATTCAAGATGTCACTGGCAGGCATTCACCACTTGGAGTCACCATTGATTTATTATTGAGTCAATTCCAGTTCTGGAGTTTGGGATCTTTTCCCACAACCTCTCTGTAGAGGACCCTTATCCTGTTGCTAGGAATGGCCACACTCTAGTTTTATGAGACTTGTTCACTGGCAAGGAACTAGTCCTGGCATGAGAAACAGTACGAAATGTAAGCTTTTCTTAAGCTGAGCAGTTGCTTTTTCATTGTGCTCCTCTTTAAATAGATACACAGCCTACCCAAAATAGCAGCTGAGACACTTCTCACTGATCTCCAGCATTTAACATAGTTATTTTGGGAGTCATTATTCTCACTGCTGAAAAAGGCACGCTTGTCTGCTATGTAAAAAGACTGAGATGTGCTCTGTGCTAACAGAATGTGCTAACCTGCATGTCTGCACAGATGTAAGACTCTTCCTTGCTGCAGCACAGCCATTTCTGCTCTGCAACGTGGCAGTACAGAGCTACCCTGCCAGTTCAGGCAGGAAGTGAAGCGGATGGTTTAAAACAGACGAGCCAAGACCTACTTAAAACTAAAATCTGTCACCCATATTTCAGTCATGGAAAGAAGACAGGGAAAACATTTTTGAGTGAGAACTCTGTATGTGTACTCTCTTCTATTTTCATTGTGACTAAAACCACAGAGAATGAAACGCAGCAGGAAGACAATGTAGAGAAATCTTTGGAGATGTGTTAAGAGTCTTTTTAATTGCCTGGCCTCTGTTGTTTGAGAAGCAGCAGCGTCCCAAGGGTCATGCTGACATCTGGACAGAACTGCAGAATGCACACAGCTATTACTCATCAAAGAGACAGCTTATTCCTTGTTTTATTAGGCTGGATGTATTTCACTAATGGCCTATTTCCCAAGATCTACATCGAGAAATCTCAGACCACCACATCAGCATCCCCACCACAGGTTCAGGCTACATGCTTTGGATTTGCTATACTTCCTGGTGTCATTCCCTAGGCCCCAGCCCAGCACGCCCCCAGAAAACTCACAGCCTCCTGACGGATGAGCTGCACCACAGAGACTGCCACCCTTGCCACCTCTGGCTGAAGTAGTGAGGACCCACCTGGTCATTTGCTGGATGCACTGAGCTCGGTAGTTCTCGTAGTGGACGTCGCAAGTGACGTCCTTGAGGTCGTGCATGTGCGTGCGGATCAGCATGTTCCGCAGCTTCACGAAGTCGCAGTGTGCCTGGTTCTCCACTGCAAAGCAACAGGTGAGCACTAACATCACACCTCACCAGCTCTCTCCAGGGAGCCACTCCTTACCTCCCACCATCCACACTGGACTAATACTCCTCCACACTCAGGACTCCAGCCTCATCCTTCCTCCACTACACCACATCACTGCTCAGGTCTCTCCCCCTCGCCCTGGCACAGGCCCTGGTGATGCTCTGTGTTTCTCCATGCTGATGAAAGTCACTTTTTCTGAGCTAGAGATTAATGAAGCACATGGAGCAGAGCCTTCCAAGAGGATAGTGCTTCCAGGTATGTGGATGTCACTTATAACCAGTGAGCACACCCAGTGCTGGGGGGAAGCTGCTCATCTTCTCTGTTCAGGGATCTAAACCTGCAAAACCTGCAGTGTACTAGCAAGGGGGAGGCAGCAGTAGAGCAAAAGCCACTCCAGGGTTATCATTCTGCCTGTAGGCTTTACAAAATTTCTCCCTTCAGAAGAGAAGAAAGTTAGAGACAAATACATTGTGCATCAGTCCAGCAACTCCAGCACATACAGAATCCGCAGCAGAGGAGCAGGTGGAGGAGGGTTTATGATTCACTTTATCTGAGGGCAGAAGTTTCCTTCTGGAAAATAGACTGGCAATGCCCAATCTCCCCCCTTAGTAAGTCTCATCCTGGTGCATTCTGCCATTCACAGCGGAGCCTCTCTTCATCCTGCCGTGGCTTCAGAGGAGTCTGACTGCTATGCCCCCAGTACAGACCTTCCAAGCTGGTGCCGGTGCCTCTGTATCCTACCTTGTCCCCTGCCACGAGCCAAAGGTGGCAGAGTCAGTCATGGTTGAGGTAAGCTCTCTCTTCTCATCCCTACTCAACTGTCCTTCCCCCATACCTGCCTGCCCCTTGCTCCTGGTGCCAGCTCCCAGCACCACACTTACCTTCCACAATGCCCCAGGGATAGAGCCGGCCCCGGACCCGCTGGCCCTTCGCTTCCACCACAGTGTTACTGCCGATGACTGCAAAGGGAGCGCTCTCCTGCAACAAGAGGCACTGCTGAGCCCAGCTCAGCCTGGGATTGCCAGTGGAGCCCTCCTCCAAGGGTGAAGCTCAGGTAGAAAAGAACGGAAAGGTGCTGGTAGGATAGGCACAGGGACATCCACACATGCCACAGCACAGGACTTCACAAGGCAGTTGCAGAGAAAAGCCTAAGGCACTGGGGTCTGCTGGCAGCCTGATTCCCAGCCTGACCTTCTCAGCCATCCTAAGAGAAACTGTGTCCTGCATCCCTTCTTTGAGGGAAAGCTCTACAATGAAGGCAGAGAAGAGAGTCTGGGACACCAAGTAAGTTGGAGAACGTTCACCAAGATCTTGCCCAGGCAGGGATGTACAGGCTGTGCTCTCTCCTGCTCAGAGGGAGTAGAAGCCACTGCAGCTCTGACAGAAGGTCATACTGTACGCACACACAGGGTTGGCTCAGGTTGGGAGAGGGTCAGGCCTGGGCTGCTGGAGCTTCTGGACAGGCCTATGTGATCACATTGTCATTCCCTGTGCAACTCGTGTCACAGTGGTGCCTCATTACTCATAAACTGCTTGTCCTTGTGATGGCATTGCTCAAGAGCTGACAAATGGTGCACAACCCAGCCCCCATCTTAAACATACAAGCTGAGGTACACCAAGGGAAAACTGACACTGCCTGGTGGGAGAGCCTAAGTGCCATGGCTTCATGCTGCACTTGACATCATGGCACCAACATCAGCTCTTTCTCCTGGTCATCTACCACGTAACCCAATGTAGGCAGGCTTTTGGCACACAGCGGGCAGCTCTGGCTTCTTCTGGAGCAATCTGCTGAGCAGGTTTCTTACCTTCAGCTCTCTGTCTTGCTGCTTGAACTCCTCATCTTCATCAGAGTCACATTCAGGAAACTGGTACACTTTAATGCCAAATTTGTCAATCTCTTCCCGGATCTAAGTCCATGCAAGATAAAACCAAAATGACACAACTCTGAACAACACAGAAAAGCTGGGTTTATTCCCTGTGTGTATCACCACAGGATCACAGGATTGCTGTAGCCTACAGACGGCAAAAGGATTTGCAGTTTCAGCTGGGCTCTCTGCAAGCACCACTTCCCTCCTCACCACACAGCACGCTGCAATTAGATTTGGAGGTACTGTCTATGTGTATATATAGAATTACACACACACACATTAACTATCTCTACCCCTCTCTCTCCCTCCCCTCCCCTCCCCTCTCTCATCAGCCCATTCCTGCCACCACTGCAGAGAAATTGCAACTCACCCTCTCTTTTAGCTTCCGGATCTCAGAAGGGATCAGGCAGTCGGCTTTGGCAATCAGGGGCACAATGTTGACCTTCTCATGCAGAGCCTTCATGAACTCAACATCCACAGGCCTCAGCCTGCAGCAGGAATAAGGTAGGACACTGTTAACAAGGATGCACTGGGCAGTTCCCCCTCCAACCCCTTCCACCCACCCAGCACAAAGGGAAAAGGACAGCAATGTCACAACAGCCTGGTGCAGCACAGGGACAGCTCTCAGCTAGAGCTGTATCTTCAGGAAAGATATCTCAGATTTCAGCTGCTGAATGGCTCAGACACAGGTTGCATTTTTATTTCCTTGCAAGTCAAATACTGCCCAGGCCACAGCCCTGGGTCTCCTTCCAGCTGTCCTCTGCCACAGGGCAACTAACATGGCCCCTCCAGTTGCTCAGGCTGGCACACATGTCAGCAAGGGGCACATACTAAAGGCAGCTTAAAATTCCCTTTCCTACCCGTCAGTCAGGCTTAGCTAGGTAGGAAGATACAGGTCTGTGTGGCATTATCTCCCTGGTTCCCCAAACAGGCTGTAAGGCCTGAGGGAGATCTCTCTCCATAACTACAGCACAGAGCATGGAATTGAGGTGGATCCATCTGAGGGACAGCATCCAGACAACTCTTCTCCTGTGCCAGCGGTCTTGCCAACGTACAAGCCACTATGGGGCAATCCTAGGGCAGAAGGGACTCTCTGGATCAAGTCCCACCCTGGCCATGGTGTGGGGGTTCTCACCCATGCCCAAAGGGCGAGATGAAGTAGAGGCAGCAATGCACTCGGTTGTCCTGGATGTTCTTCCGGTTCAGGCCACTCTCATCACGGAAATACTGCTCAAACTGCTGGTCAATGTAGTCAGTGATGGGCTTCCAGCTGGGAAAACAAAACCATGTGTTTAACAGCACAGTGTCTCCAAAGGGCCGTGAGAAAGCATCATCCTCTTCCTACTGCCAGACCCCCTTCCTGTGAAGCACCCACAGAAAACAAGACATGACCAAGGATCAGGAGGAAGGCAGCAATGGCTTGCTCACCACTCAGTGTTATTGACAGCATCTCCAAAGCCTGGTGTGTCCACTATGGTCAGCTTCAGTTTGACACCCTTCTCCTCGATGTCCACTGTGTGCTTGACGATCTCCACTGTCTGGTTGATTCTCTCTTTGACAGGAATACGTGAGTTAAAGCCAGGCAGTACCACTGGAGATGCCCACTCACACCCATGACAAGCCAGATCCCTCCATATCACTGAGCACAAGGCATAATATGGGTTTCAAATAACTCTGAACATGCTCTACGGAGCCTGGAGGCAGTGGTAGTGTGGGAGGCCAGCAGCAAGCAGGCTCAGAATACAGACCTCTGAAGTGCTTGGAGCCCAGCTGTTCTGAGCATTTTGTGCAGTCACTTCGGAACGGAAATCCCTACCACACTCTGGCACTCAAAAACAAAAGTCAAAGCTCAACACCTGAACCCGAAGGGCTAGTGGTGCTTGGTAGCCTCATCTTCCCTTCACAGAATCACAGAATGTCAGAGGCTGGAAGGGTCCTTGAAAGATCATCTAGTCCAACCTCCCTGCCAGAGCAGGATCACCTATACCAGATCACACAGGACAGAGAAGTCCTGCAGACAAACCCTTTTTAATCAAATACTAACTAGTGTCTCTGCAGCCAGCGAAAGAAAGCAGAGCACCAACCAACAGGGCTGGGACCCAGCAAGCCTGTAGCTGCCAGTGAAGCAAGGAACCACAGTACTAGACCTTAGGACAGCCTAGATCTGCAGGCAGAAGAATCACTAACCCTGCTTTGTCCCCAACTTACCCTCCGCATTGAGGAGCTTTCTGTCTTTGTAGAGGTCTGTCAGGAACAGGCTATTCACCAGCGTGGATTTGCCCAGTCCCGACTCTCCTAATTGGCAGAGTGCAAAGGGAAGGAGGGAAAAGCAAGTAACAAGACCCACTAATTGACTTACAAATGAAACTGAACAAGGCTTTGAATCCTGAGCCAGAGGAAGTGAGAGAGACGAGTTGTCAGAAGCTGTTTATTGGTATCACTGTTTCCAGCAGTGGGAGGACTTCTGCTGCAAGATGTCTCAATCCTTGCAGAAAAGTGATCTCTCAGCTCCTCCATCCTCCCTCTCCTTCCTTTCCCTTGGCTGCCCTGCTTTCACCACCCAGACCAGCCACTCTGTTGGCGAATCATGCTGGAGTGGTCAGGAGGGGTCCATTCCTCCTGGGGGAACTGTCAGGTAACAACATAGGCTGGGGGAGTAAAGCAAGGCCTGAGACAAGGACCGGAAGAGCAACGGGGAAGAATCCAGGAGCTAAGGGAGTACCTAAGGGAAATGAGAACTGGTCCATTCTATTCACCCACCATATGGCCCAACAACCTCCATCCATGAGCAGTCTCACCTGCAACCATCAGGGTGAAGTCGAAACCCTTCTTCACAGACTTCCGGTGGACCTGGTTTGGCAGAGTGGCAAAGCCCACGTACTGCTTCTCATGGTCCTGCAGGGCAAAGGTGGATGGCAGCAGGTCAGGGTATGCCACCCCTCTTCTTCAAGCCTCACAACTGGGAGCTGGACTCCAAAAGCCCAAGGCAGAGCCGAGGGTTGGAGAAGAGTCTGGTCTCTGTCCTGCCAATGGACAGAAGCTGAAGAACTTCTGCCCTTCCTACAGGTGGCCACCAAGGTCCACTTCCCACCAAGCACAGTGCTGCTCAGCTGCTCTCACCAGCTAACAAGGCCCAGCACAAAGAACACAAGAGCAGAGGTATATCCTGCTGTTCCCACCAGAAGGTACACCTCGGGCTGCTACTGACACAGAGCCTTCCTAACTCTGCTTCTGCCACACAGCTGCAGGCTCCCTGCACAAGTAGGGTCACCAAATGTCACCTTTCAGAGTAATTTCTAAACCACTCCCTCCAGAGCTGCTTGTGATAGAGGGAAAGCTCTCTGTAGCTAGCACTCCAGGGTTTATGGTGTCCTGAGCTGGGACTAGAGGAAGGTGCAGTGGCTTGGCTCCTGCTTGACCTAAGAGATTATTTCTTGCTGTGTCACAGCCACTCCTGGCTGAGTAAGAGGAAATCCTGAGTAATCTCTCAGTGCTATTTCTGAAGAGACAGAAGTTTAAGGAGTGTGCAAGTGGGAAGATGCAGAAGTATTGATAACACAGGTGAGATGCTTTGGGTAATGGCATTACATTACTGGGGTGTTAGCTACTGCCTAACCACACCCTAGACACAGCCTCCTGCCACTCGGCGCTCTCTTGCAGCACAAAAGCCACTGCCACCCCGCAAGTGAGGCACACACTCTGTACAAGTACACTGTGCACTCAAGGAGCAGCACAACCAGCAGTGGGTTTCAGGAGCACATAGCATGAATGCCACACCCAGGAGCAACTAACCATGCAGGCTACACTGCCTCCCAGGGACCAGGGACACACACCCTGGGTGTGCAGGGCACCTCCTGAAAGGTGAACATGGCTCACCTCCAGGATTCACTGACCTGCTCCAGATACTGCCCTCAGGATAGGCTCAACACATGGTCCAGTGCTCACAGGTGCCACCCAATCTGGTCACTCCATCCATCCTCCAACTGAGCACCTCTGGTCTTTCACAGCCTGCAGCAGCACATTTTCCTTCCTAGGGCCACAGCAGAGCCTTTGGCAAACACTTCCCTTCTCACATACTTTCCAAGCTAGACCCAAGGCGAAGCAGTCATTCACAAATGCCTGAGACAGAGATATCGACTCCACTTTCCAATGTCAGTTAAAATAAGCATCTCCTGGAATTCACACCTGAGGCTAATTCATGGAGATAGGAGTTCCTCAAAACCACTCCCAGCTCCCACCTGCCCTTGGAAGCCTTCAAGCATACAACTGTCCTCACCCTGCAGCTCTCTAGCACTGGTTCTCCAGGCACAGCAGGGGAGAGCTCTGTTTCTAAACTGAACTATCTCCATTCCTGTAACATGCACACAAAAAGAAACACCTATCACGATCTAATGTGTTGAGCTTAGGGCAACGCTAGCTTGCACCTATTTCCACATTGCAAGTGGGCAACACAGTTCCTAAGCAGCCCTCTGCAGCCTGTGGCTGCAGGTTCACATGTGAACAACCTCAGACGTCCACAGCCATGCAGACTGCAAAGTCCTGGTGGGCACATACAGCAGGGATGGCACAGAGTCTCCTCCTTCAATTTACAGCTGAGCAGAAGCTGTCCACCCAGACAGAGATGACATGGCCATGCCCATCATGGCCCAACAACACTGCTGCCTTCTAGAAATTCAAATTTGGTTTGGGTCTCAAACTCAGTCACTTTAGCCCTGACAGAGTCACCATGAGGTCTGGTCTCCCTCACCTCACTCCACTGCTGTTTCAGCCCAACCTCAGTTCAGAAGGGCTGGAAGGAACAGAGCAAATCGAGAAAAGTAAGGAGTATTAGAGAGCACTCAAAGCATTCCACTAGGAGCAATAATAGCTGAGGTGAAAGGTGGTGGCAGCCCAAAGCAGCACTGCAGCAGGCAGTAACGAGACACCAGAGTGAAAAGTGATGTCAGCTCTGCCAAGCTGCATACAGCAAAGCAACACCTGCCTGGGGGACACTTCCAACTGCCAGTCAAAAGATCAATGAAAGGAGAAAAAAAGCCCCTTCAAGACCATGTCCTTCAGTGCCAGGGCTACCCCTAGCTACTTTGCTTCCTGGGGAAACACACCCATGAACACAATCAAAGCGCAACCAAAGCGGGCACCTCCCATGGCAAGGCCCAGTGCTCAGAAAGTGGCACAAACACACAACTGCCCTTCCCCTTTTGCTTCTCTTACAGCCAAGCTTTGGGTTGGAGCAGGAGGAGACCTGCCCCAATCTTTACCAGTCTTTGGAAAGAAAACAACCACCTGTTCTCTCCAGTGACTTGACATGTGAAATAGCCCTGGCAACATGCTAGTAAAGCCCTAGCTGAGGCCTGGGGTGTGTTTCTCCTATTTCCCTTAGGTTTTAACCTGCATGACTAAGGGCTGACAACAGAGACACTGGGAGATGAGTTCTGGTGCAACTCCACTTACTTCAGCCAAGCATAACTGGCTGAACCTGATCTCTTGTCTCTGTTTAGCACAACCAAGTAAGCCTGGATTCACTGTGCCTCTGGTTACCTCCCTGCCGCTCAGGGGAATCGCCACATTAGAAACGAGCAAATCCTGGCTGGCGGAGGGTACTGCCCTCCACCCATGGCTTGTGGTTAATTTCCCTTGCACTGAGGAAGGTTAGTGCTGAGCATAAGACCAAGACAAGAGCTTCCTTTGCAGTGGGAAGCAACCAGAGTCACAAGGGGAAATGCCCCGTCCCCAGCCATGCCCCTCTCTGACCAGTTCTGGATGTACTACAGAGACCTGCCAGGAGATGAAGGATAGTATGTCAGCTTGGGGTGAAAGAGAGATGTAGGAGAAATCATAGAGAGGGTTCTTGTTCTTGTAACAGCCTTCTCTCAGGAACAATGGTGTGGTCCTGTCATGGTCCCTGCACCATAGCCAATCTAGACCCACACTTCCTCGTCTTGGCTTTGAGACATCCAATGTGTGCATCCACACCAGAAACGTTTTGGTACTTCAACAGCCATGTGCCACTAACTCTGCTAGTGTGACAACACCAACATGCCACCTAAGGAACCCAAGTAGGCTCCTGAGCCTAGTGCCTGCCTTGCGCAAAGCACTGTCACCATTTTCACTAGGACCCAACACAGATGGTATCTGCAGAGCAACTATGTAAGGGATAGAAAACACTGAAAGGGAACCATACAGAGCTGAGAGGGCTACTGAAGGAGGCAGGCAGCTTTCTGAGTCATGAAAAACTAAAATCCATTAATTAGATGAGAGACCTGGATTCAGGGAGTTCCTGGAAGCATCACAGCCCCCTGTGCACACTCCTGAGCCTTGCGAGCCAGCTCCCATCAAGCTGACACAGGCTGGGACAGCCGCTCGGTTGCTGCACTCTGATCCCTTCACCAGCCCCAGCTGTCGGGAAGGGGCCTAAGCCAGCTGAGCCAGTGGCTCTCTGGCACAGGGAACGCCTCTCCGAACCACCTCATCCATGTGGTGCCTTTGTTCCCACTGGTGTCCCACTCTCACATGCTTGGGAACGTGCCCCATGCACTCCAGTGGAGGTTACCAAGAAATATGGTCGACCTCTGGGGAGACAAACCAAAGCACTCCAGGCCAAGCAAAACCTGTGTGTGCTCTCCCTCAGCACATGCCCACTGGTTCACTGGACATCACAGTAACATGCCCTGTCCTCACATCCTCCACTACTGGCAAAGGTAGCCAGGGCTCCCTGACAGACTGGGTTCTCCATGAGAGTTCAAGCCAAGGAACAAAAGCTCTGAGAGGTTCAAGTCCTATTCCTGTCAAGGGTAGAAACACTTGAGATCTGTGCACAGAGAAACCATCCCTAGCAGTGAGTGTCCGCAGGGTTGTCTGCACCTCCAAGGCAGAGCACACAGCACAGCCTTCAGTGATTCCATCCTTCCCAATTCCCTCCTTGCCTCTCTGGTGGATTTGCTGCTGAAACCAACCCAGATCTCGTGTGACTTCATCACAGCCTGGGGATAAGCGGGGCCTCGTTGGGTATATTCAAAAGGGCTAAAATTAAACATCGTGGGACCACGGAAAATGCAAAGAATAGCCCCTGCAAACCCCAGAAATGATGAAGCTTGTGCTGGGATCCTGGTGCCCCTGCCTCCACTTCCTTGCAGGAGGAGCGTTTCGGTACCACAGCCTCCAGCGCAGGCTGTCCAGCTCCCTAGCGGGTGGCCCTTTCTCCAGTCGTTCCCCAACGACCAGGCACAGCCGCAACATCCGCGCCTGCACGAACCAACACAGCCCAGCCCCACAGGAGGGCAGAGCAGACCCTTTGCTTCCTTTTACTGCTAGAAAGCTGCAAAAATTCAGAACACCAGCAGCGCCCGGGGCATCTCCCGCTGACATCTGCTACCCGGGGCCTGGATCTGGCCAAGGGAGTATCAGCAGCCACTCGCCCACCACGGCTAGCGGCTAGCAAAGCCCAGCATTAGCTAACACAAACCAGGCTCTCTTCGAGCACACAGGCTGCATCTCCTGCCCTGGCCCCCCAGCACACACGCCATTCAGACAGAATCACTGCATCAAATAACCGCACAAAACCGCCGTGCATCTCCCAGCTGCCCAACGCGCCCCTCGGCCCTGTGCCCGGGGGGGCCGCTGCCCTCCTTTCTGTCCCCGCCAGCTGTCCCTTACCGGCGGCTTTCCGCTCCTCTGCTCCTCAGAGGTCTCATCTTGCGCTGCACACGTCTTCTCGGGCACCATCCTCCCCCCTCCTGTCCCCGCTGCTCCTGGCTTGCACAGTGCTATAAATACATCCCCGTACCTTCAGCTTGGCCGGGTGGCTTCGCTGTGCCTGCGTCC
Organism: Eubucco bourcierii; assembly: GCA_013396675.1. Classification (NCBI taxonomy): domain Eukaryota; kingdom Metazoa; phylum Chordata; class Aves; order Piciformes; family Ramphastidae; genus Eubucco; species Eubucco bourcierii. The sequence continues at coordinate 75,441 of VWZE01013194.1, forward strand.
GCGGGGAAAGCAGCCGCTCCACCAAACGCTCCTGAATAATGATCGAATCCATGAGCGCGGCCGGCAGGACGGACAGCCACGGCGGGCCAAGGAAAAAACACCCACCCCATGTGTTCCCTCCCAGCCTTCGCTAAATCCATGCGGCAGCCCCCCCGCCCACACGCATGCACACACATGCAGGGCTGGCTCGGCTCGCAGCGGCCCGGCAAGGCGAACAGAGGTGAACGGGCTCCCGGCAGCTGCCCGGGATTTCCTGCCGTCTGTGCCGCGGGAGGAGCCTGCCAGCAAGGACAAGGACAAGGACAAAAGCCACCGCGGCCGCAGGCCAGAGGCAATGTCTCTGGCTCTGCCAGTGTCCTGCGGAGAGGTTGTGCACGTACCGGATGCTGTCCCAGCCACAAGTCTGACTCCTTTTGTCAGATGGGCTTACTCAGCTGGAGGACTTCCCAGATATCCCCACGGACAATGCCAAGACAAAGGTTTGCTTCCAGAAAGCCTGTTCTTGGTGACAATATGCTGTGCTTCTGCTTGTGTGTGCAAAGGTCTAATATGGATCTCAAGAGGTCCCCAAAAGCAGGGTCCAAACACAGCCTCAGCCCCCAGTCCTTGTTGACATGGATCTGCCTCCACATGATGCAGGTCCCTCTGTTGTCTAGTTCAGGCTCTATTGCAGCCTCATCTCTTAGCCCAACTGGAATAGCAGCTGATGTATTCCAGCAACCATTTAAACTGGGAAGACATTTCCAAATGAAGTGTCACCTGTGTATTTGTTAAGCATAAGAACCCAGGCCAGCAACAGCCTATAGCATGCACAGACAGGGCATTCGAGTCTCACGCTTGGGTTCTGAAACCAGGTCTAAGACCTGCTTCCCAGCTCTTCTAAACAGCCATAGAGACTGAAGAGGAATTTATCTGAAAAAGAAGCTGATCATATTATGTAATCACAGGATTCCAGAAACTTGGGGGTTAATATCACAGCAAGCATAGTAAAATCACACAGGACAGCAATACTGGTGGTGCTTGAGGAACCTGCCACCTACTACACAGGTTCCTGAGCAACTTTCTGCTTGCAAACAGGGAATGACACAGACTGCAGCCACATTCCTGCCTTACTCTCAGCCAGAGCTCCTGCTGCTGCTCTGCCCAGCAGTGGCTCCACAAAACCATAACCCACAGCCTCCACCACACACCCCAAGTGTGGTTGGCACCAAGTTCTGCTATAAGGTACCAAGTTACTGCAAGGTCTCAAGTCGCCTGAAGTCTGGTGGCAGGTGTAAGAGTGGAAAGGTCTTGGAAACACACCACAAGCTGAGAAACAAAAAAAGAAAAAAAAAAAAAGAAGGAGGAAAAGTTTTACCTTTGCTACCATCCTGCACATTGAGGGAAGGCAACCTCAGATATTGCAGGTACAAGGTCCTAAAGGGTGAGAAAAAGAAGTGGAGGAAAACTGGGAAACATTCCCAGAGCAGGAAAACTGCTGCCATGCAGCAGTTGTCATATCGCATGCATGAAGCCCTTTTCCAAATCACACTACTCTGCCAGCTGCATCCTTAAATTACTTCAGTTTGGTTTTGTTCCAAATTGTTTCTGTGTGTAACAGTCAAGCTGGAGGCCCAGGTGCAGCAGGAATTGCCACCTCTCAGAAAATGTCCCCTTTGGGCAGCTCAGTCTATGTTCTGCAGCGCTGCTCCATTCCTCAGGGGGTTAATAACCCTACAGCATCCTCCCAGCCCAGTGGTGGGTCAGGTCATCCTCATGACAATATTTTCTTTTTTTTTGCTCCTAGGTTCACAATATTTAATTCTCACTTTCCTGACTGGAAGGCTCCACCACCAGGGTCTTCAACTTGTGCATGATAGAGAAACAATAAGGGTACCATACTGTCTGCACCAGGCAGCAAGAGGAACAGCATCCAAACTTACATGAAATAACACAGAGGTTTCACCAGTCCTTTCACACCACAAACCACAATAGCTGTGAGCAAATCCTTTCCCAATTCCCATGAATTCTCATGCCTTGTTAGACCCTTGTCTGAGGATTCCAGGCCACATGGCCACCAACCACAAGCATCTTCCAAGGGTGCACGGAGACATGTTGTGTCTCTACAAGCCCACTGCACCAAATCACAGCATTCTTCTAAGCTGGGATCACATATGAAGTCAACAACAATTTGGCAGTGACAAAACCACAGTTCTGCTCATGGTTCCAGAAGCTGTGCTGACGGTGTGAAGAGGAACAAGGAAATACTGTCTCCTGAGTGCCTTGAGTTCTCACACATCACACATGCTCTCAGGACTGGCAGCCAGAGAGGAATCTCAGTCAGAGGGCCAGGCCTGGGAACACAGAGACCAGATGAGAAGAAACACAGAAGGGTAGGTCTTGTTACAGAGACCATCTGAAGGCTGAGTGGTCAGTGCTGTGGCTTTCAAAATGTTAAAGATGGGTCGACTGGTTCCAGACTCAGCCTCCTCTGCCTCTCCTAGAGATGTTCATCTTGGCTCCTCTCCTACTCAGAGTGACTACACCAGAAATAATGAGCCAACAAGAGGACACATTTGTGTGCCACTGATACACCACATGACACACCCAGAGTTGCTGGGTTAGACTGGTCTGTGCACAGATTTGCCACAAATAGCCAAAAATAAAATCTTGTCTTGCCCCTGTCCTTTCTGATTGCCTCCCTCTCTTGCCATGCAGCCCCTGGAAATCACCAGCATAAACTCTGGCCTCTTCCTCTCCAACGAGAAATCTGATGTATGACATCCTTAAGAAAGGAAAAATAGCACATAGGACATCTCACGTGGTATGCAGCAAGGAAATGCACATCTTTGCCCATTCAAAACCTAGGGCAAAACCAAAGTGTTTTCATCCTCTGGCCTGTGGGCCACCTGTACTTCTAAGCCATTCTCCAGGCAGGTGCCAGCAGCAGCTCAGGAGGTAAGCTGGCAGCAGAATTCAGGTTTCTGATTGTCAAAGCAGAGTTCTGCCCAGTCCCAATCTGCCAAGCACACAGCAAGGGAAATGCAGGCTTAGGGTGCACCAAGCCCACTCCACCTTATGGACCAGCTCTTCTTTGTCAGACCGTGACAGCAATAAAGAAAGGTAAAAAGCAATCAGCGAGCACTGTCTGGCACAGCCTGGCTCTTTCACCTTGCTACTGTGTTGAGCACTTGCTCACTAAGAACAGGGCCAGGACAGAGACAAACCATACATCCACCCTTCTGCAACATCTCTCTCCTTTGGCTCAGTCAGTTTGGGGCAAGCTCTGCCCAGAGCTGCTCTAGGCAAGGGCAGCAGCACGTGTGGGCAGAGCTGTGACTGTGCATTAGCAGAGCAACGTAGCAACGTCTTACTTTTCCCTTTGTTAGAGGGGTTTTCTGGCCTACAGTGCTGAACGTGGGCTCTGAGAAGAGGAAAGCAAACACATGATTTTATGGTTTTAGATGAAAACTCACCAAAAGGCAAAATGCGCCACTGGGCAGCTGCCCGGAGCACAGACAGGTTTCCCCAGAGCAACACATCAGCCTTGGAGGGCAGGCAGAGGTAGACTCCCCACTGTGCTCCACATCAGACCAAGGAACAAAGAACCAGGAGCTGTGCTTCCTCAGCAGCGCTCACCCAGCACAGGCACAGAGACACAGGCTGTGCTACTGCAGAGTCACGGGAGCTGGAAGTGCCACGTGTGAGGAAAGCAGCCAATGCTCAGGACCTGGCTGCGGCGACGGGCAGAGAACTGCCACACCAACTCCGTGCAGCAGGCAGAGGCAGATGTGACAAGAAGCAGAAGGGATGTAAGAATAAGCGAGGAGAAACTGATGCAGATCAGAGACAGGGAGAGGAAATTCTGTCCTTGACTAAACATACGCCATTCAGCCACAAAAATCAGAGCCACACACACCTTCCTCCTAGCAGCCCTCAACTCCCATCAAAGCAGGGATTTCTCCTCTGCAGCCTCCACGTTGGCCTTTTGCATCAGCTTAGCGGGGCTCAGCTATGAGCAACAGAGATATTACAAACAGGAGCTACATCCGGAGGTCCAGGTGTGAAGAGTTCTCCCCTCACATCAGTGTCTAGGGGAAGGGGAGCGAGCGGAAGAAGCACAGTGCAAGGAGACAGGGCCCCGGCCAGCTCAGAGGAGAAGTCCCCCACCTGCAAGGCAGATGGCTTCTGACAGAGATGCTAGGGCCTAAGAACTGCAGCGTTCAGGCTCCAAACTTGGAGAACAACCATGGAAAGAAAATATTTAGCCTGCTGCCTGCTGCAGACAGGCATTCTTGAGCAGCACCGAGTCAGGGCATAGGGTCCCATCAGCGATGCTTCTGGCCAGCCTGGCCTATGTGGAGGACTGATGAAGCTCTCTATATCCATGACTCAGCAGGGTCAGCACAGTCACATCACAACAGCATTTACTTTTTTCCCTCTGAAGAAAACAAAGCTGTTTTCAGAATTTCCCACAGAAGGGAAATTTGGTTCCTGGCTGTTTTCTACTGGGACAGGAAGGGTTATTCCAAAGGAACCATTTGCTCAAGCTGAACAGGAGCAGTAGCAGGCTGTAAATCCATTCCCAGCTTGGGCCAGAGTGATGGAGGCTGAGGAGCTGTGGGTATCTTCCCTGCAGGTGCACAGCTGGGAACGCCCACAGCTCAGCTCTCACATTGTCCTCCTGCTTCCTTCTCTGCCACTATGTAGAAATTCAGTGCTGACTTCAGACAGATTAATCCCATAAGTTTGGGCTCTGCTGCTCTAGCAGCAGCAGAGCTGTACAGTCACCCTGAGGTTCCTACTGACCTGACCTAAGAGAAAATGTCTTGCTGAACTAAACTCTGAAGATTAATTTAGCCTTGAACTTGTAAGCAAGGCTCTATGGAAATGGTTACTGGCAGCATCAGAGCCCTGACACTTGAGCCAGGCTCCATCCTTCGACACACAAGTCAATCCTTCTTCTCCACTCAAGGATCATGGCTGCTTTGTCACATAACCCCCCCGAAATCTATCAAATTCCATTTTAATGGTATTTGTGCTCCCTGCTTCCACTTGAAGTCCCTCACGCCTCCAAAGAGGCACCGTGTGACTCATGAGATGCCTCCACTTCCAGCTCTGAAAAAGAACCAACCATAATCACCTCCTGCTTGTTTAAACTCGTGACTCCCTCTGGAGCAAGCTGACAGCTCTCGTCACACCCAGCTCCTCCGCTCGCCATTTGAGATCATCTGCAAAATGGAACAAATGGGGCAGCTGTGGAGCTGGCTGGAGCTGTTCCGCAAAGTGCCTGGTTGCTCTCTCTCTGCAGAAGCTCTTCCAGCCAGCCTTCCCTGCTGCCGTACCGACAGGTTCCACGCGAGGGAGAAGCCAGCCTGCAGGAGAACGAGTCCCGTGAAGAACTGGGCTGCACTGAGGGGCTGAATTGGGAACTCCCATGGGGGCATCCCCTGACCAGGGCCAGCCAGAAGTCAGTTTGCAAATCAGGCTTGCAATCCTCACTGCTTCCAACCTCACACTGGGTGGCAGGCACTGGCACCTCCAGTTGTGAATGCATTCAAAACCTTAGTGAAGAACAGAGGTTTCCAAATTTAACTGGTTCAAACAGAAGGAGAAACCAGGTGGCGCAGGAAAGCCTGCAACAGTCTCTCGGCACTTCTACTGATCCCTCTGCTTCATCCTCCAGCTCTGCAGCACAAATAAGGCTTAAACAGATTCCTTGCCTCTTACTGCGAAGTCACAGCTGGGAAAAACAAAGCAGAGCCCTGCCAGCCCCAAGAAGCTAGGAACAGGAATACTTTTGAGACAAATAAGCAAGCATCACTCCATGGCATGGATGCTAGCTGGGCTGGGAGCTGTTTGGTAAGAGAGGGTGAAAGATAATGGTGATGTATCCTCTGAAATAGAAGGACACTGCTTCTTCAGCTCTCATGGTCTCCATCCAAATAATATCAGCAGTCCTGGAAGCTTTTGATGCACATTAACACACAGAACAGAAGAGGGTTGGGGATGGGATGCTACAGAAGGTCCACTTTAAAGTTACAGGTAGTGGTCCAAATCCTGCTATCCTTACTCACCGAGTAGTCCCTTTGAAATAGAGACGACTGCTCACATGAGTAAGGGATGCAGGATCAGGCCTGTCTACCAAAGACGATGAATTCTGAACTGGAGAGGACATCCTGGCCTCTGAGCATTGCAAGACACCCACATCTGGTCCAGCAGAGGCTAGCCCAAGGGAACTGCCAGGGAAAACAGTCCATATCTGAAAACACCACATCAAGCACTGATCATGGAGAGCAAGGCAGTAGGCAAATAAAGCTGGAAAAGGGATGTTCCACACAAGCAAGGGTGCTTCTAGTGCACCCCCAGTATGCCCATCTCAGACACTCCCAGCTCTGTGAGGAGGTTTGTTCCTAACCCTGCTGTCCTCCCAGCAGGCTCCTGAAAACAGCATTATGAGAACAAAAGCCAACCGTCCAGTCCTGGGACAGCTCCCAGTCTCTGTCTTCGTCTCCCAGCTACAATTAACTTTAGGAGGAGCTGATGCCCGTGAGGGAGGAGAATAAGCCCACTCTTAGCTCACCAGATGATTTTTAATCCCATTAGTTAAGGGGGAAAAGGCGGCTCTGAAAAGCAACCTTCAGTCCTGGGAAGCATCCAAGGAGAGGAAAGCCAGCATGTCTGTGTGAGATGTAACTCCAAACAGCTCTGCAGACTGCACCCTTCAAAGCCAGACTGCTGCTTTCCATGACAAGGAGATAGAGGCACCTCCTCCTTCCTAGGAGGTCTTCTGCAGGTCTCCCTCAAGTATTCAGACCCCCAGCTCCCACACTCTACTGTCCCTGCTGTCAGCTGTTCCTGTGCAGTCACACTGCAATAACATGAAGCACAGTTTTGCGCCCACTGAGGTGGCAGAGGCACATAGGGACCTCCCTCTTCCTTCCTTTGCCTCTGGGCTTGCACCGCCAGCCCATTTGACCACGATGACCCTGTTGAGAGGCTGCCAGACAGGCATCTACCCTCCTCCCTTTGTACCTCCACATCTCTGCCCATGGTCCACCAAGACACGACACAGCTGTAAAGTGTTGCCCCTTGGAACCTAGCACAGGGCAGTGTCCCCAGCAAATGTAACTATATGGCTTCCATCTCAGCTCCCTGTGATGTGCACTTAACCATCTGCCACCCCAGAGGGGACTCCTGGGAGCCCATTTCCCAGCCCTGCCATATGACCAGCCTGTGCAAACCTCACTGCCCCCATCAGACTGCCGAGGGCTGGGCCCTCAATAAGGACTAAAGTCTGCCTTTCCAGATGGATAATTAGATTCCCTTTCCATGTCCTTCTTCCACCCGATGTTTTTTCTGGTTGGCAGTTCCCCCGTAGCCCTGCACAATCCAGCAGCGTTAGTCAGAAGGAAATTCTGTTTCTTTCCTCTCCTGGATGCTGCTCTTGGTTCAGTGTAAACAGAAGAGTGAACTGTGCAACACTTGGGAGTGTTTCACTGCAGAACCATTTGTCCTTTTCAGGCTGGCAAATGCAACTTTCCCTCCCACAGCTGCACCCTGCTCCTTCTGCCCAAGTGATGAGAAAATGCACGTGATTAAAATGTGTGTGACATTGTTGGCAATGGGGAGCAATTAGCTAATCATCAGCAGGAATAAGCCAGCAGCTTCACTGAGGTTGCAGCACACTTTGATTTATGATCAGTGGTGTAAAACAACCCTTTTGGGTAGGGCCTGAAAATAAAGAAATCACACCTGACTATCAGCAATAGCGCAAGATGCTCTCAGCACAAAAATACAACACACTCCTGCACAAAACTGAGAAACAGATGGAGGAACAATGAAACTGGGGTAAATCAACAGAGAGAAGTGTGTACCCAGATGAAACATCCACAGAGATCCTCACTGAGCATACAAGGTGCCTGTCCTCCCTCACTGCCACTCCATAGTGGCTTCCTGGGAAGCTCTGATGGTTGCAAAAGCATCCCCAGGATGTGCAGAAAGACAGACACTTCACCTCCATTTGGGAGAACAGTTGAGTAGGAGTTATCCTGCTGATCCTCCTGCACAGGAGATGCACAGACTTAAGTTTTCAGAGGTGATTTGTCAATCACCTCTGACTCCTTGTATCCTATAACACAGTTGTCTTCATGGACAAAGTCCTGAGCCCATGCAGAGCACTGTAGGTCTCATGGCCCTCTCATGCAAACCACTGAGGCCTCCAGCAACTCCACACTGCTGCCTGGGCTAGGTAGTTTCTACTCTCCTCTAGGCTAAAAAACCCAACCAGCTGCCTGCCCAATGCAGGGGGCTTCAGCAGACTTTTGGGAGATTTCAGGAGTGTGCTGCTGACTCACTCCCCTCTGATCCATGCCAGCCCATTGCTGGTTACCCACCAAGCACTGGAATGTTACCCAGCTCTGCTGCTGGCAGGCCACAAGGCCCAAGACACTGCAGCCATTGAGCAGTTGGTGCCTATTCCATCATTCATCACCTGGCACACTGTGAACAGCAGTGACCACACCAAATCAGAGCGGCAGCACCAGGGTGGCACAGCGCTTCTGAAGGGTGGCACAGCCGTGGCCATCCCCAAGAGTTCCTCGGCACAGTTGTGTTGTGGACAACCGACACAGCCCAGCAGTTTGCTGCATGAAAGAAGAAGAAGAAAAGCTAAGGCCTGCAAGGCAGCAGACAGCTGTGCTCATCCCACATTTCAAAGAGTGTCAACATTTCTTACAACTCAAGGCTTATGCAGCTCAGGCCAGTGGCGAGAGGCTGGAGACCAGGATTCACACCTGCTCCTTGCACCCTGCCAGTGCTAACACCAAGGCCATGGCTGGGGAGGATGCTGTCAGAATAATCAAAGAGAAAATAAAGAGATGCTCTGCAACACCTTTCTCTCCCCTTCTCCCCCATCTACTTGGTCCAGCAAACACCAAACCTGGTTACACCCTAGCTACACAAGTCACCATTTTTCTGTGCCCTGCAGCGTGACTAGAGATTTGCGTTTTGTTAAATGCTGCAATGAAGGGAGAAAACCTCACATCACTGAGTATCTAAATCAAACTGTGCTGTCAAAGGGAATTTAGATAAACTTTCATCCAAGCTTAAGAACAATAGTAACTGATGTGGTGCTTCTCCTTATCAGAGATGCTGACCATTAGGGAGGAAATGAGAACAGTTAGCCCGAGTCCACAGCAAGAGCAAAAGACTTTCTTGGATAGAGGAATGTCTGGCTCAGTCTTAGCAGAGACTGTGCTGCATACCAGAGCTATCCATGCTCTTCCACAATGCAGGTGTGATTATGTAAGGTCTGGAACCCACAGTAAGGACGACCACATGGATTATTTACCAAGACATAAGGACAATAACAGGTCCTGATGTCGCTCTGGTACCCAGATGAACATCCTGTCTGAGACTGCTACAGAAGACACTGCAGCTCACTGGGCTGGGAGCTCAGCTCAGTAGTCGGAGTGTTTTTCTGCAACAGAGGTGATAAAAGCCACCCCAGCACCAAGCCATGAGCCAGCGTGCTCCAACAGCACAGCAGTCTCCCTCTGCTTCACTCCAGCCCCTAAAGCACTCTACCACTGATAAGCCAGGACCGGAGAATTAACAGCTACCCAGCCTTCTTTCTTTCTATACTGTACAGAGACCACACTGTGCCAAGAGATCTTTACCTAGACAGCTTTTTCCATGTATTCACTCTCATCTACACGGTGCTTGGGGAAACCATGCACCCCCTGCCCTAGAAAAGAATGAGATGTGCTGGTGCTGCACAAAAGCACACAGCAGACAGTGGAGACAGAACAGCAGCATGTAGCATGGGAGTGTCTAGGCGGTTTCTGCAAATGGTAGCAGAAAGAGGAAAGAGAAGATAACTAGGGACACCCTATGTGGGGAGGGCTAAGGAAGTACTGGCTCTGTCTAGCAGCTGAACTGCGGGGCTCTGCCACCTCATTTCACCAGTCACACCTTCCTCAGCAGGGAGATCAGTCTCTCTTGCTCAACGGGAGGCTTCATGCTTTGAAACAGATTGCTTAATTCTTGGCAATTTGAGTTTGGCAACTACCCTCTTCCTGTGCTTGCAGCTTCCTCCCCGAGTACACACAGTGTTTTTCAGAGCCACAAGAGCCGTTATGCTCTTCTCAGCCTGCAGCCAGGCGCGGTCATTCCTCTCAGCGATTCCTCCCTTCTGAAAAGCTGGGGCCCGTGGTGGATTCGCAACCACAGCAGAGAATGGCAGAACGTGCACAAAGTTCTCCTCTTAACCCAATAAAACGTTCATAGTCTTGTCAGAGAGCGCTGAAGTGACTTTTCCTGGAGAACGGTGCTCCTAGAGCAGAAAGGATGAAACATTTGCGCATGCCATGGTCAAAACACAGCACCACCACTGTTATACTGCAGCAGCAGCCAGCTGGACAAAACTGCCACAAAATCAAAAGCCTAGAGCATCCTACACAGCTTCATGGAAGGAATTCTTCCCGACATGATCTTCTCCTACTGCCCCAATCCCATCACCAGCTTTATAGCCCATCTGTAGTTTTGCATACCCCAGCACCACCCACATTGCTCTGGAGAGGGTAGCTCTGAACCACTTGGCAGGCACCTCCTGCACTCGCAGCCATGCTCAGCTCCACACCAGAGCAGCACCAATGCTGCAACCAGAGATGGGACAGCAGCCAGAGCTCAAAGGCGTTCTGGAAAACGCAGCCTATTCCAAAGGCTCTCCTGGAACCAGTGTGTATAGTGCACAACTCATGCAGAAAGATCTCCCTCACTTCTCCACCGGCCTGACTTTGCTGCTACACATTGCCAAGCAGTCCTTCGCAGCCCTGCTTTGCGGAACTCTTTCCAAGATGTAGTTCTCTCCTCAACGCCACAGAGAAAGTGACACTGCCATCCTGGCCCATTACAGTCCTGTTCCAGTCACCCTGAGGCCACAGTTGGGCATTTTATTGCAGGGCACACACACAGCCTGCGCACATAGCTTCAGGCCACACACGGGGCACGGGGCAGCCACGCTGTTGAGCGCCGGGATGCGAGAGACCGGGAGAGTGCTGCCTCCTGCAGCTACTCGGCTCATCAGGAAAAGCTGTGCTCGGGTAAGCAGGACCTGCTGCGAAGACCTCCCACAGCGAAGGAAGAAACAGCAACTGCCACCAGGATCCCGTAACGCCCTGAGCCAGAGGAGGCCCTGAGCAGTGCAGTGGGCTGGGCACAGAGCCCCCATCCCAGCTCCGGAGCTGACAAACCTCCTGCCGTCAGCAGCGCCTGCTACAAAGGCTCATTTGTTCTGACACACGAGCCCCTTCCAGGCTGCTGCCCCGATACATCATCTTTATTGTGCCCTCCTGACTCCAGCAACAGGCAGGGATCAGGGCGCAATGGCCCCTTTTTGGGATGCTGCTTGGGCTCACAGACAGAAGACTGCAGATGGTAGGGCACTGCCAAGGTCCTGAGCCCTGCCAAGCAGCAAGCACTGGCATCACATGTCCTTCACTACTGACTGCACACAAGCCTCCTTTTGGGGCTCTGCTGACCCAAACCCCTTCACAGACGTGGCAGACCTCCTCTGCCACCAAGCCAGCCAGAGTCACCTGCCACTGCATGCCAGTGCTGTGGGCACTGCTGTGGGATGCTAAGCAAAAGCAAAATCCCTGCTTGTCTGTGCACTTTCAAATTGTTCCATCTGTACAGGCATAGAGACAACTCTGAGGCAGGAAGGAGAAAAGTGGGACTGTAAACTCCTGTCCTTACCATGACACAGTCATGCTGGGATCTGTTTCCAGTCCCTGCTCGCAATGCAACAGGGAGAGGGAAGTCTATTGGCTAGATCCCACGAATGGTTAAACTCTCCCTATTAAAGCAGGAGGGAGAGAGCATTTATCTCCAAGCAAGAGTCTTGATATCACCTGGGATGAAGCCAAGAGAAAAGCAAATTCCTCCAGTGAACTTATTCCCCTCCTATACTGTCTAGCCACCTACAGGGAGTTTCCTCTACAGCCGCAGAGCCACAGCAACATAAGAAAAGACTGCTTTTATTTTCCCACTCATAGCCTAACACAGGTCAGCACCTTTTCACCTTGAGCTCGGGCCAGAAGACAGCTGGGCTTAAGGGGAAATGCTGGACTCTCCCACATGGCTTGGAAGCTGTACTTACTGGAGCACACAGGCATTTACTGAAGTCCAGAGCTGTGCCTGCCTGCGCAGCTCCGGAAGCCTGTCATCAGTATTCTAGGTAGTAAGGTATGGGAGG
>VWZE01013199.1:0-32532 GCA_013396675.1 Eubucco bourcierii
GTGTGGGGGGTGGGGGAACTTCCAAACCTTCACACTAAGATGGTACAAATAAAGTGAAGGAGAAAGTATTAAGATAAACCAAATGTTCTTGTGGGTTAAGATTTCTATTGCTAGCTATGTTTGTTCACATCCCAGTTGTGGGAAACAATCTGCCTCCTCTAGCAAGCAGTGAATTTCCAGCAAACAAACAAGAAAGAAGTAGGTTAATTCATGCTAAGACATCACTGCCCAAAGCTCATTGCTCTGCATCTGTCCAGACCTCTTGAGGAAGCCTCTCAGCCCACCACAGTCATCTCTTTAATAGAGCCAATACAGTCCAATAGCTTTCCTGTCCATTTCAAAATTGGGTGCACTTATATTTGGAGAGAGGCTAAGCAGGATGAGATGAAATCCCTTGATTCAGAGTGAAGGTCTTGTGATGCAACTATCATATATTCATTCAGATTCAAAACACTCCCTGTATCTTCTGCCAGCTGGGCAAATCCTTTTCCTTCTGTATCATCTTTTACTCCTGAGGAGTAAAACTGCACTGTGTGCAGTTCTGGAGCCCCCAGCGCAGGAAGGACATGGAACTGTTGGAACAGGTCCAGAGGAGGGCCACGAAGATTATCAGAGGGCTGGAGCAGCTCTCCTATGAGGACAGGCTGAGAGAGTTGGGGTTCTGCAGCCTGGAGAGGAGAAGGCTTTGAGGAGACCTCATAGTAGCCTTCCAGTATCTGAAGGGGGCCTACAGGAAGGCTGGGGAGGGACTATTTACAAGGTCTTGCAACAAGAGGGCAAGGGGCAATGGGCTTAAACTGGTAGAGGGGAGATTTAGACTAGATGTTAGGAGGAAGTTCTTTGCAGTGAGGGTGGCGAGACACTGGAACAGGTTGCCCAGGGAGGTTGTGGCTGCTCCCTCCCTGGAGGTGTTCAAGGCCAGGTTGGAGGAGGCCTTGAGTGAGCTGTACTAGTGGGAGGTGTCCCTGCCTATGGCAGGGGGTTGGAACTAGATGATCCTCGAGGTCCCTTTCAACCTTACCATTCTGTGATTCTATGTTTTCTTTTCACAGGAGCAGCCTTCTGCTTAAAATAAAGGCAGAACTGAGTGCTAAATAGATCTATTAATTCACCATTCTCCTGGACAGCTAGGATTTTTATTTTATTTGCTTTATGTTTGTTTTTTTTCCACAAAGTGATGCCTCCCTGCATTGACTTTTTTTAAAAGTCACCCTACTGCATGCCATAACAGAAAACTTCAAAAACTGGGAGGCACCAAGATCTCCCAAATAAACTTTTATTCTAAGTCCATCTTACCTAGCAATGCAAGCTTTCAGGTTTCATCTCTTCTATTTTATCCATAGAAGTGGAATTAAATCTCAAAGCTTTTTTTTTTTTAAAAAAAAAAAGTTAAAATTCTAAGCCTTATTTTTATTTTGGTATTGCAGTCAGGGGGTATGGCATTTCTGTGAACTGCCAGGCTAAACTTCAACCTCTTGGCCACACACTATACAACTGAAATTAAAGCTACTGAGACCTGATGCCAGTCTGGAAATTCCTCCCAAAGCTGATGTAGTTTCAGAGGCTCAAGTACCACCTTTTCAATTTATTTTACTACTTACATTGATTGCTTTGTTTCTTACATGCAAAGCCAGATCATGCCCTGGAACACCCTGCACTTTGGTATTTTATAATAATTCTTACCCAAACGTTTTGCAGGCAGATGGGCCAAAGAGAAACAGGTTCCTGACAGCTAGATGATATCATCCTATGTCTCACCCTCCCAGATTCAGACCAATTAGAAGGCTAACTGACAATACCCTATAGACTTTCAATGTACCCATGTTATGCAAGTGTACTATCACAACAATTCTTCCCAGAAATGTGAGAATCTGGAACATTTACTCTTTTCTCACACTCAGACTGTTGATATCTGGCTGAAAAAGGACATGGTGAAGAGAGACATGCTGCTTTGCAAGAGGAGGGGGCTATGACAGCTAAAAGGCATGCCTGCAAACCCTAACACTTAGCAAGAGCTTAATCCAAAGGCAGGGGGAAATACCTTCCAAAACTACCAACCTAAAAAACCCACAAACGAACAAAATCATGATTGCCAGAACACTTAGAAGCCCCCCAAATGCTGAGCTGTCAGGATGGTACCAAAATCTCTGCCACCCCCACTCCTGTTTCACCAGGGTCTGATGCAACTTGCTTTCAAATGTTAAGCTGCCTGTGGCCTGATGGTGGAGAAAGCTTCCCTGCAGGGGTTCACACTGGTATTACTCCTTCTAAGCGTCCCAGCTGGGTAACTGGGAGGAAAGATGATCTATCTGAACCGCTTTTTAGCCGAATCGACCATTGTCAGTGCTTTCTCTGCACGAAGGACAGCTAGGCAGCCACTCTGACACCATTTACTGAAAAACAATGCTGGCTTATTTCTTAGTTTAGTGGTAAGCACCAAATGGGGATTCACTGGTACAGATCCTCTGTAAACAGAGACTAGAGGCTTCAAATATGGCAAGAGAATGCAATCGATCAAAAAAAAAAATCTGGCTAAGGTAACAAATATTAATACAAAAATTGTAGTGCAGAAAGAAGGCGGTTCAAGGAGCCACAGCTTCCAGTACCAGTGAGTACAGAAACAGATTTTTTTTAGCACAGTGAAATAACCAGTTAAGAGCTCCAGGGATTTCACATCATCCTTGAAATTTGATGTGTAGTCCTTCCCTGACTATTTATATATTGCTCAAGTGAATGTTAGTTTGAACATACCTGTACTAGTGACCCACAGCATGGAAATAAAAACTTCTAAATATTGAAAGGAGCAAACTGTTTCTAAAACCATTAAAAAGAAAAAATTGTGAAGTCAGACTGGCATGTAATATGAGCAACAACTTCAACTGTCCCTAGCTGTGTTCAGGAGCACACTCACATCTGATAGACTTTAAAAAAAAGTTTAAAAGTCAAAACTGCAAGCTTCAGCTTTTCCTCAGCTTGGACCATTTACAAAAAGTTCTCCCTGGTAGGAACTCCAAGTATGACATTACAGATCAAAGCTCAACTGCTCCACGTACGTTGAGCAATATTCAAAACCCAAATTTGAAAGAAAACATGGTTGTGTATCAGCAATTCATTTGATATGTAGTTTTAGAACTGGGATGTAATGACTTCATCTGGTACAAGAGAGCAAACTTAGTATCTAGGTGGACAAAGAAAAGCATTTGGAGATGAGGGAAGGAAAACAAGCAGTATAGAAATAGGACAAGGAGGGCTTTCTACAGAAAATTAAAGCATTCAAGAGAAACACTGTCTGGCAGACAGCAAAGAGAAATGCCTGGAAGAGATGAAACTACATGTGGATTTAGAAGTCTCCTAAGACCATCCCTTTCTGGAAATTCACTGCTCATTGGCAAGAACAAGGGATTATTTGACCATTGCTGGATAGCAATCAAAATCCTCAGGAACATGTTCTAAAGAACAAGACAACTTAGTCCTTGATATTTTCCTATTTTGCTGCTTACCTAGTGATAACATTAGAAAGACAGGACTCACTGTCTCTCTGAACTGCTTATTGAAAACACAGATTATCCTGTGAGCATTGGAGACATAGAAGTGTTTGAAACAGCTGGAATCTTATTTAGTGACAGATTAAGGAATGAACACTCTGATATATAGGGATGCTTCTCTCCTCTCTCTGACATGCAGCAACTATGCAAGGTCTCTTGAAGGCTTGTAGAAGAGTAAAAAGTGAAAATCTCATGACAGATGAGCAGGTCAAGGTGTGACCCTGAAGACAAGTGGGGTGGCAGGAGTGGGTTGTGTTTGAAGAGGTGGGTCTAGGAGGGGCTAGAAGTGGTGTGAGGCTTGTCTTGCATCAGCAAGTTTCTCACTACTGCAGGGGAAATAAGAGAAACCCAGAATTTGTTTTAAGGTGTCTTTAACTTATTCTTTAAGGGCTGCATGCTTCACTAAGGGAAAAAAAAAAATCATCATAATTAATCAATCACAACTGTTGTACCAAAAAAGTAAAAGCCTTTATAGAAAAACGTTTGGATAATGGTTTGTTTTATACTCATAAGTAATGACCAAGTCCAGGTGAGGGCAGAGAGGAACAGCAAAGAAAAAAAACAACCCACAAACAAACCACAACTAAGAAAGGTTAATACCAAAAAGAGAGTAATAAGTGTTGCCCTCTTCAGTGAATAAGGTATCCAGGGAGACTTGAAATTTTCATTCCTATCCCCTATATGCCAGCCACAACCACAGGATTAATGATTCTGAAACAGATCCTGTTACAAACTTTCAAACTGGAACCTTAATTGAGGTGGTTTAGGATAAACTTTTAATCAACATAGGTGTTTACAGTCAAGTTTTTGTTGGGGAGGTTTTCCCCTAGTAACATAGCTTATCCTAG
Organism: Eubucco bourcierii; assembly: GCA_013396675.1. NCBI lineage: Eukaryota > Metazoa > Chordata > Aves > Piciformes > Ramphastidae > Eubucco > Eubucco bourcierii. The sequence continues at coordinate 4,394 of VWZE01013199.1, forward strand.
TCAATAAAAAAAAGTCTTCTCAATGATGGTTGTCAAGGAGTAAAAAATAAATCTGTGCAAAGTGCAGTTATCTCACCCAAGAAATTATAGGAAGTGATCTTCCCAGTTACACAAAGAGATACCCCCTTTTATTTATTTTTAAGCTGTTGTTTAAAGTAGAAAGTTATGGAGGTCTGCAACAGAGGAAGTGGCAAGAACGGCTGCGAACTGTCTTATGTTTGCTGTGTCTTGGAGTGCAGACAGATAATTCACGCATCTTGCTTTTTTGACATGCTGAGGATGTAACAGAAATGTTTAGATCTAACATAGATCTAAACACAGCTAACAGCACATTTGGGGAGGAGAAGGGTGAAGAGAAAAGCAAGGTTGCAGGAATATCTCCCACTATACCCTGCTGGCTTTTGGAAATCAGTGGTTGATCACACGTGTCTGTTTAATGCAACTTGGTAAACTGAGTTACACAGATAACACCTCAAAATATTGCATATATTTTGGATCCAGAAATGTTTAATCTGTGCTCGTCAATATCTAAAGATTAGGTGTCAGAAGGATGGGGCTAAACTCTTTCAGTGGAGCCCAGAGGCAAAAGGCAACGGGAACAAACTGGAACACTGGATGCTTCCTCTGAATGTAAAGAAAACTTTCCTGTGAGGGTGCCATAGAACTGGAACAGGTTGCCTATTGAAGTTCCAGATTCTTCTTCTTAGGAGATATTCAAAACCTGCCTGGACATGCTCCTGCACAACCTGTTCTGGGTGATCCTTCTTTAGCAGGTGAGGTTGGACTAGATTATCTCCAGAGGTCCCTTTCCAACTCTGACCATTCTTTGATAACCCAGCATGAACTCACTGTCTCTTCACAGGCCCCATAAGCAAGTTCTCACACTTGTGAATGGGGTGAGGCAAAGGGGACCGTTCTGCCTAGCTTCAAGCATGCCATTAATTCATTATATGGGTGCTTTGCCCCAAGGGAGCCTCCCTCTTACTCCTGAGACATCAGTACGTTGCCTAGGTTAATGTTCAGGCACAGCTTCCAGAACTAACCAGACCAAATGTGCACACAAACACACCGAACCTCCTAGTGCTGTTTGCACATGTAAGCATATGCATGCACACACTCATCTACACTCACTTCAATAAGCAAGCTTTTTTTTTTTTGAGGGGTCTGTCTCAGCCCCTTAGGTGTTCAGGGTTTCAAGCTTTTAATGTTTTTGAAATTCCTATACTTCTACCAGAATTAAAAAGTGCCAAGTATTTCCCCATGAAGAGCCCTCTGTTGACTATCAAGATTGAACACTGATGCACATCAACCCCAGGTACAGGCCACATGAGAGACATCACAGCATCCCCCTCAAGCCTTTAGAACCACTTCATGCGAAAACATGAACAAGCCTGCACTGTAATGATAGCCACTGGGGCAGGAGAACATTTTATTGTGCATTTCAGACTTAAAATAGCTTTTTCTTGTGAATGTCACTATAAATATAAGAACAGGATTGTGATTATGCAAATGCAACACTATCACAGGTGAAATAATATCCAAGATCAAACAATAAAACCTGGTATATGGTTTTAGAATACAGAGTTGATTTAAAACTGCACAGCTCTGCAGCCACACCAGTTTGAGGCATGTATGAAGTGTGCAGCTCTACAAACTCAATTTATCATTGCCTTAAAGTGCATAGTCTTAATCATGCCACTGTCTAAGACAAAATATCTTGCCATTACTCTAAAATGTGTGCTGCAAATTAAAAAAAATTAAGACAAAGTGTTTCATTTGGTTTTACATTTAGTGTAACTGATGAATAGTTAAACTGACTGTATTTAGTTTGCTTTACTGTTTGTGTGTTTTTCTCTTAGCAACAAGGAGAAAAACAGTCTTTTAACTATAGGAAACTGTAACTAAGATCATAAAAAATTGAGTAAAAATAGGATTATTTGAAACTACTTATAGTGAATCATGTACAATGTTTAAGCTACAAATTGAAGGTATTCCTTTACCTTTGAGGAGCATAGTTTTCTGTGCATACAAGCAAGCATTTTGAAGTGTTTTACACCAACACTTTCTTCCCAAATTGCTTTAATCGTGGAACCCATTCAATTCCTAAGAAACTCCCAAGAACTTGTTTGTAGCAATATTCCCAACTCAGTGAGATTATTCATTTATTTAAAATTAGTCATCAGCTTTTTGTGTTTGCAGAAGTCTGTATGAAAGATTGCTTGTATATCAGTAAAACCCAGACATCTACAGAAAAACAAAGTTACTCAGCAGTTTTATATCACAAAAATCACCAAGAAAAAGCCATCAGGTTTAGACAGGAGTTCAAGGAAGAGAAAGAAAGGCAGAATGTCACAAACTGAAGTTAAAACTTGATCAGAACCAGACTGCACATTTCTCTAAACTAAAAGCATGCCACAAAATATTTAGCAATATGTTCACAATTCAAAACCTGCATCACATAAAAAGAATATAGTATAAACCGTCTAGGGCAGAGGCTACTTCAGCAAACCCCCGAGGAAAATGCCACTGGTATGAGCACCACTAGCATCACCTACAAGAGATTAAATATTCTATAGAGAGAGCTGGAGTGGAACAGATTCCAGAATTTCACAGCCTGAAGGCTGTAGAATTTATAGAGTAACTGAAGTGCCTAAGTTTTGCTAAAGTATTAGCATACAGCTGACAAAAAATCCAGCCCTCAGAATCTGTTATCATCCTGTAAATCTTGGCCTGTTAGATATGTCCCACATAGCCTGAAGGTCCTCCAAATACCTCACCACAGATCCTTGCTATGAGCAGCTCCAAATCTGTGAGCAGTTCTGGCCTCTGCTCTTCATAACAATATTCCAAATAAAAATATTTGTTGTCAGTAAAACACTAAAAAACACAAACATGCTCACCTCTGTCCCTTCCAGGGTGGTTTGGAAATGAATGATCCCAGAGTTGGCAGCACACCTTCTCTTTCATTTGGTTTGAAATAACTCAAGTAAACTATGATAGGAAAGTGCAAAACAGAATTTAAACAAGAGAATTCACAGAGTATTGAGGTCTTCAAACAAACTACTCCTTTTTCCTTTATCTCCATTGCTGTATAACCAGTTGATGTTTGTGAGTTTTCAGTGAGAGAAGGAAGTTAGCTTTCATCATCAGGTGGAGGAAATCATGGGTCAGAACAAGAGCTAGGCACTGCTCAAGCTTCCCTCAGGTTCTCTTTCCTCCATCATGCTAATCCCAGCCTGAATACTGCCCACAGGTAAAAGCCAAGCCCTCCTGCAGTCTGGAGAACAAAAAGGCAAAAAACCTGATTATGATCTTGAAACAAGTTGGGGGGGAAGCAGGTGTTATTTGCTGCAATGTTTGAGAGACAGCAGAATTCTAGCAGGACTAGCCATATGCTAAGTGATTTAGCTGACTGCAGAGATGGTGTGTTGTCCCTCCCCCCTCTTTCTCCAAACAATTACAGGTACAGTGGGCAGAGCCAAACTTCACCAGGCTATTTGAAGGTTGCAAGATCACCAATACTTGTGTTGCTCTTTAGTACCTGTATTCATAGAACACCAGTCTCAGGTTAAAGGGATTCCAAGGATCATCTGATCCAACCTTGCGTCACAAAAGCAGTCTAGACAAGGTGGTCCAGTAGTCCATCTAACTGAATTTTAAGTGTCCAGTGTTGGAGACTTCACCACTTCCCTGGAGAGATTATTCCAACAGCTGATTGTCTTTATGAGACATGTTCCTGTTTCTCTCCTTCTTTGTGTCTAATCACAATTTTCCCAGGAGAAACTTTTACCCATCACACCTTTTCCATGTGACTCATTGTAAAAAAGGAGTCTCCATCTTCTTTGTACCCACCCTTTAAATACCAGAAACATAGTGATAAGGTCTCCCCTAAAACCTTTTCAAGGCTGATCAAATTCCACAGTGATCAAGACCTAAGGCTGCAAGCTAGTTCTATCACTTTAGCATTAGTTGCACAAAGCAAATCCTTCAGCATTGAAAAATATATCTGCAGCAGCTATTTGCAGAGCCAGAAAGGCCAAGCAAGCAGGTGCATCTGCATCATCTCAGGTTTTGTAATCAGATGTGGTTGACTACACCATGTAACAGTCTGGTTGTGTACACCAAGTATTATTCACGTTGGAAACTGCTTGCTCTGGGCCAACCCTGAGACTCTGGGAGATTAGTGCTAAACTCAAGCTTATTACAAAGCTCAGGCTAATGATCCTGCAGCTTTTGATCCACTCAGCAAGCTAAAACTGCAACTGATGTACCGCAGATTTTCCCTAGCACTCCATGCCAACCAGCAGCACATGCTCCAAATAGGATGTGTTGAACCACAACCACACATTTCCAGCAGAACTGCGACACGAATGATCTGAGGGCACACAAAAAATCCAAGCACTGCTCCTGGGTAGCATTGTATCAAGAAGTCACCTTTTGGTAAGAAGTGTTGAACAGTAACTTCCTCCCACAGCACATGGCAGCTTTATCTAAGCATTTCTGCAGACTGAACTATAACAGCATCTTGATGGAAAGATATTATTGTGGAAATGTGTTTCTTCTTAGCAAGCACAGTGCCTCTTGTCCAATTTCAAAGTGAAATTAGTTCCTTTCATTCTGGATTTTCATTTTATGTCAAGCCCACAATTAAATTGTATGTAGATTTGAGGGGCATATGCTTATTGGAAGTGGCAGGCTCTAAATGACTGCCATGCCTTCAAGCTTGGGAAATAATTACATGCACTGTGGTCCTGCCACATCCAAGGGATTTTGAAACAAAGTTTCAACCATACCTACAACCTTTAGTTTGCAATCTCTTTGGGCAAGCCTAAAACAGTCAATGGTACCTGCGAAGATCAAGGTGGAGTCTCTGGCTCTGGAGTCCTCCAAAGCCTGCCTGCTGTCCTGTGCAACCTGCTCTAGGTGAACCTTCTCTGGCATGGAGGTTAGACTAGACGATCTCCAGAGGTCAGTTCCAATTCTTTTCATTCTGTGACATCAGTAGACAGCATCAGCTAATCAAGGATGCTGTTTACATTTACTGGAGGAGTACTGAACAACATGGCTGCATTTTTGTTTATACAAAATAAAGATTAGATCCTTATTAATGGATGCCCATAGTACACTTTGGCAGAGCAGCTGGGCATAGTGTCTTTTAAAACCACATCTACCTCATCCCCCATAATGCATTCTGGAAATGACGCCAGCAAGGAAGAGTTCAAGACAAGGAGTCATAGTGGCTGCATGAAAAGAGGCTCTGTAGGCTTCAGCCACAATTGCTTTGGGGTCAGCTTTGAGACATGCAGAATAGGGGGAATGGGACTGGCATCCTGAATACCCTATGCAAGCATCATCAATGGATATAACAGAAAATGGTACAGGACAACCTCACTGGTGCTGAGGCTCCCATCATTTAAAGCTTTGGTTGCAGTAGGACTGTATGTACAACTGAAATATAGTTAAATTAGTCCTTAAATAGTCTAGGATCCTTACATGGCAAAGCCAAAAGTTGCTTAAGAAGAAGACCTAGGCAGAAAGTATTATGTTTGGACAGAATAACAGAGCACTAAATATTGGTGCCAACTAAACCTCTTAATTACAAAAATGTAAGTTGTAAGTAGGTGCAGGAGTGCCATTTTTATTAGGAAACATGAAACTTGAAAAATAAACTGTTTACATATTTATATTAGATATCGGAAAGAAAACTGGCAGAATGAATCAAGAGGTGGTTTGGAAAATGCTTCCAGGACTTGCTCTTAATAAGGCTGACAGGATTTTGGTTTCTTAAATGATTGCACAGAGAGCTCTGAAGAAAGAACACTATAAAAACACTTTGGAGAGCAAAGTAAATACTCCACCCTAATAGGAAGTTGCTCTTCCCATTTCTGGTCAAGCATTCTGTTATGCTTTTGAGCTTGAATTTCAGATCTATCCTCAGAAAAAGTCCTAGTCCAATGGCTATTGGAGAGAACCTCACTGCCTTGTCCTGGGGTACCTTTTCCTGGTGGTGGCCTCTCAAAAACCATAAAAATCAGTACTCTGAGTTGGTGTTGGATTTACTGTACAACATCTACTGGTGTAAGCTACATGGGAAAATTCAGACTCTTAAGCTAATGGTAAACATCAACTTAAATGCCAATAAGAACTCCAAACTGAAAATAAGGCTTCAAAAGCCAGCAGATGACTTCAAGTGCTCCTAATCCTTTGGGGTTTGTGACAAACTCAAGCCAATACCACATGTGATCAGTTGCTTTCAGTGTCTGACGCAAAACACATTCACTCTAATTGACAGCTTATTCCAGTGCCTTTAGATTTATTTTAGTACAAAATAAAGAGTAATCCATGCTTCATGTGACATTTCTCTTCCCTGAGCTTCTCCTGAAATGACACTGAAGCTTTCTGCAGTCATCCAACTGAAGACTTTCTCTAGTGCTGCTTAATCCACTTTGCACATTTCTGCATAGCATTGTGCCTATCATTTACTTGCACCAGGTATTGTGGCTCATTGTATGTCCAAAAGCACAATTAACAGCACTGAAGAGAGAGGCGAGGACCCATTTACAAGTATAAGATTTATTCCCCCCAGCCTCCCAGAAATTGTCAAAAGGAATTACTTTAGGATAAATAACTTTGTCACCAAAGAACACATACTTGTAACAGCCATCAGATAGCTTCCTCACCACAAATATTAACTATGTTCTAGAGCAGAATGCAAGCCAAACCATTTGGAGGTTCAAAAGTAGTCAAAGTGAACTTTTCTCCCACTTGCCATTTAGAATACGTAAGATTACTTTTAACTTGTAAAGTGCAAGAAATTTCCTTCTCAAAGCTCTTCTGTAAAAGTGCAGGAGCACAACAATAGTTTGTAGAGGTTGTGGAAAACTTTGTAAGTATTAGCCCAGACAAGCAGGTTCAAACTTTGGGTTTTCTGAAATGAGTCCAGTCTCAATTAGTAAAACTGTTTTCTGCCCAATGAGTTACTTTTATGCTTTCAGTAACCAGCTCCACACATGCCTGAAAACACAACCGTGGAAGTTTCAGAAACTTAAAAGTAGAAGAAATGACTTTCAACTGTTTTAGCTAGTAGACCAGTGCGAGTTGCCCGGAGTTAGGCTAACAATCCACACTAACAACAGTTCAAAATAATATTTATCTACTGAAGTTGTGTCTGATGTAAAAGTCATTAATTCTGAGCAGTTTTTAAAAGGCACTAAATTACAGAGTGGAAGGCTTAAACATATGGCTTTATCTGCAAGGAATTTGCATGACAGTCTTGCTGTTTTATCAAGGGCTGGCAAACAAGGGTTCTGCGTGGTTTTTATGATCTTGGCATAGAGTGGATTGTGGCTGATGTGACCATTTAAGGCCTGATCCAGATGCTTACAAAACTTCTGCCATTTACTGACTCCATTCAGTACACTCAGACATTCACATTCAGTCTTCCAAGAGCGGTCCCATTAGCCCTGGTCCCAGCGGGCCTGATTCGCTTTGGTGACCTAAACTCCACCCAGATCCAGACAAGTGCCAATACTTTGGATGTGGGGAAATATTTTATTGCAGAACTGGCATCTGTGCACACTCCACCCTTTCCAGTGCTCAGTACAGGGCAAAGAGAGGTCAAAAATGCTACCTCCAGGCAAAGAGTATTGGGGGGCACCTGGATCTTTTTTTTAACCCCAAACCAACATTAAGTTCTGTGGCAAATAGATCAGACTTGTGAAGCAACATTTGAGGTCTGTTCCTAGAGTTTGTTGTTTACCTTATGAGCTAGGACAAATTACGTTCTTTCTTCCTCTGCTTCAAAGGTTTTCTTATCTATTTCAAGCTCCCTTGGGGAAGGAAAGGACATGGAAGGGAAAATACAGCTCATGGCTTATTCATATGACCCAAAGGTGTAAGATTCCTCCCACATTGTGGCCTACAAGACATCAGTAAGATGTATTAATGCTGCTTTCCAGTTATGTCCAAGAAGTGCAACACCAGCAAAAAAGCAAAAGTCATCTTCTCTAGGTGATAAACTTCCCAGGTAACAAATCCTTCTCACAACATGCACCATTCCTTGTATGTCAGAGAGCTCTGGCCTTAACTTTGCTTTCTGGGATTACACTGAAGAGTCAGAACAGTCTCAGAACTTCTCTAATTTGTACTAGCAACAAAGCTGCCTCATCCACTACTGCCTCTTTTGTTAAAGTCTGACATAAGGACTTCATAACCCAGAGGGCAGAGACCCTTTCACTGAACAAAAAACCAAACCAACAAACAAAATCTCTTCTGCCTTTACTTTATCTCCCCCCCCCCAAATCTTTCTGTCACTACTATTAAGCAACTGTTCCTTGTCTGGTTGTCTGGGCATACTTGAAAGATTCAATCTGCTGCAAAAACATTCTGCCTAACTAGGCTTTATTCCCTCAAAGCAAATAGTCATTATTTTGGGAACCAGCAAGGGCATTTGCTCCCCCAGCTATCAAACTCTGGAGAAAGTTGTCCACTCAAAACAAGCAGAGACCAGCAATGAGCTGGCCACAGAAACATACATACTGCAGAATATTTTAAGTAAGGGAATTATGTTCCTAGCACTGACTCACAATACTTAGGAGGAGACAGGAGGTGGGTTTGCTAAGCCTGGATCCTATCTCTCTTTTCATGCTTTTGTGATGAGTCAGCAGTCTGATTTTTAGCCACAGATAAAGCAGTTTTTTGATGCCCCCCCATGATGCTCTGGAGCAGAGTCAGAGTCAGCTGCTCTGGGATGAGGCAACAACCAGCGCCTTCACTCTACAGTTGGGGAAGGAAGAAGCCACACAGCATCAGCTTCAATTAGTGGGATTCCTAAACAGGCAAGTCTGGTCATGCCTCAGGAAGGAATGGTCTGACAGTACAGCTCTCAGAGCAGCTGGATGTGGACACAAGTGATATAAAGCAGCAGTGCTCAGCAACCCTTGACAACAATTTCCAGAAGGGAGGTTTCTCACTTCAGGTATCTGTCCCTTTTGTTCACCTTTGTGACCTCCCTCATAGCTTCCACAGAGAAAGACTTGGCTAAAAACACAAACCCGAACATCATACCTACATGGAGCTATGAAGGTAGGACGTTCTCATGTCTACTGAATTTAGACTATTTTGAGAAAGTCTCCGCCCTGCCTTCCCTAACAAAGTGGATCCCCAACCTGCTCCAAAAGCAAGCAAACCACTTTTCCCATACTCCACTCTCCTTACCGTCACTCTTGCAGACAATTCTCCACTGCACTTTGAAAAGGTAGCCTGATGACAGCTGAAGCTAGCAAAAGCTTTAAAGACAAAAGGTGATACCTAATTCAAATCAATGTAAGGACCTGAGGACCTCCACGCAGACTACAGTTCCTCTTCCACTGCCAACTTGTAATGATGTTCTCTGAACTAATCCCAGCACCATGGTGTATAGATAACACATGAACTAATTGATGAAAGTCAGAGATATGCACTTAAACCAGGTTTTTCCATTCCACTCACCCTGCTGAAGCAGCCTCTGTGTGTTGAACATACTCAGAATTTCCAATTAGAGACATAGGAACTGACATTTCGATTTCACTGAAAACCTCCAAGTCAGTTTTCACCCAAAATTAGAAAAGTTTAATGTTTCAAGAATTAAATTGCCATCTCAGGAATATAACTACTGGAGTCAAAAAAAGTCATTCTATTTCAATTAAATTGAGAAGACTTGTTCAAACAATAGTGTTTTGAAGTCTGACGATACTGTAACTTGACATATTTTCAGTGAAAGCATTATTCTGAAAGGAAATCCTTCATCTTTATTTGCTTATATGACAGAGTTACCCCCACTGCCAGAATTTTACCATAAAGGTTTCAAATTTGTTAAAACAACTTTTGTGTGGAAACTTTCTGTCAGAAGTCTTCCTATCACATCTGCTCTCAAGAGTCTGCTTCTCTAGCTGTCATCACAAGCCTCTGTTGAGCAATGCATCCATTCTAGAGCAGTCAATAGGTTACAGGCATGACTACTAGTGATCACCATCTCCATACTGCTAAAAGACCACTGGCTACATGCCAGCAAACATTTATGCTTTATAACCCTTACAACTGATCCCAGACTCTTCCTTACCTATTTCTTCGGCCCTATTTTTGCTCTGTTTTCTCAACTTATAATGATTTTAGATCAGCAAATCAAGGAAAAAGACTATAAAAATGCAATTTATGACACTTCCAGTTAGTGTCTACTACCATACTTGAGTGTGGCAATTATCTGGGCAATGTCTCTGTCTTGCTGCCCTGGAGGTTTCAGCCAACTGAGCAGTACTCCATGAATCATATTTCCACCCAGCCTTTTGAGAGATGCACTTAGCATTTAATAAATTAGTTGACATTTTGTAACTTAGGACTAGAACCAGCAAGAAGTTCACTCATATAAACAATTCTCTTGTAGTAAAAGCACTGGTACTGTGAACAGGAATGACAACATTTCCAGGATGCAATATTCTTCTACCTGGAATCAGTGGTACTTGCATGAGAGCAGGCACAAAAGGCACACCCTAGAAGAAGTCCTTAAAATAGCTATGTTCAAATAAGTTATGGAAGATACTACTGTTCTACTCTCCTGTATTTATTGAGAGCTAAATTCTTCCAAGGGGTAGATTTCAGACACATGCACCAAAGAAATTAATTGCACTGGTAACTTTCCAGGGAGTGGAATTTGTTATGTTTATTCAAAAGTAGCAATCCAGTGGAGAAAATATAGCCTTGATATTTTACTTGCATAATCAGCAAATGAGCTGGAAAGAATGTCAAAGCAGAAAAACAAAGGCCTGGCCAGGAGAAAAGAAATACACGGATTTAGTGACAGTAATGTTAAGATTGGGATAATCCAAAAAGTGGGAGGAAAGTGAGAAAGACTGGGCCACTGTTTCCTGTCTTTTCTTCCCAGGCTCTTGATGTGGATCAAAGATGACAGATTTCCTCCACTGTTTGGCAGATGAGATATTTATTGTTTGGATGTAAAGCCAGAGGCAGCAGTAGGAAAAGAGGGGTAACATGGTGGATCCCAATGGCCCAATCTTCCAATTACCTGCTGGTAAGAGTTCACCCGTTTGCCATCACTGCAGAATTGGTACAAGATCTAACTGTCTATTACTGTAGCAAACAACTGCCTGCACTCCAGATACTCCAAACCAAATTGCAACACAGACTGGGCCATCACGTAGTTAAAAAAAGGGATAGTCCTTACTTGCACCAAGCTTGCAACCTCCTCAAGATGTGAGCTGAAGGTTGCTTTAGATCACAAATCTGATAAACCAACCGCCAGCTTAGCAGCAGATCAAATGATTCATTTTGCCACAGAAGAGAACTGCAAGGTGAAGCCTGAAGGCAGTGACTGTTGCAGCTGACTGAAGTGCGCAAATTTGGATTGGTACTTGCTGTAATAAAAGCATCAGTATGATTTTTTTGGTTTAAACAGATGAAACTCAGCTTGACAATGGCTTAATAAGTCCTTAATAGCCATCCTTGCCAAAACTGTGGAATCCAGGAACGATGCAAGGAAAGGCTGGAAGTCTCCAGGAAGAATTCTCATGGAGGAAAAACTTTGTTCCTTTGAGGGTGACAGAGCAGTGGGACAGGTTGCCCAGGGAGGTTGTGGAGCCTCCTTCTCTGGAGATATTCAACACATGCCTGGACACAATCCCGAACAGCCTGCTCCAGCTGAACCTGTTTTAGCAGAGGTTGGACTAGATGGTCTCCAGACATCCACTCCAACCCCTACAACTCTGTGATCCTACACCTTTGTGGCAGACAGGAGGTATCAGAGTTGGTGTTTCAGGCTGGACTATACAGAACTTCCCCATCAGCTTATATGGCCACAACCTAGGCAGATACAACACCAGAAAAGAGTCATCAACTTGGACAAGACTTTGCACCACTGCTCCTTGTTCATGCATAAACCAGATAGAGAATACACAGTTCATTCCACACTCAAAACATCCCTTCTAGGCTGACAACATACCTTAGAGGAGCAATGTTTCTCTTGAACCAAGAGAAGTGGGATGGACAAGAGGTGGGAGCACCGCATGCATAGGGAAAGGATACATTGCCATTCCTTGCACCCTTCCCTCACACTTGAAGGTGAATAGCTGTTTCCGACAACTGGCCAACTGCCATTTGTTTCAAAGGCATCAGCAAAAGGCTAAGAAACAGGTTTGTTTCAAACGAACATCTGTTTCTAACAAAAGCTAGAAGTTGGCTGACAGGAATCCAAGAGACCTTAAAACTGAAGTAGTAAGTAGTACCTGACTTTCAGACACTGGCATGCAGAAGAAAATACCTTTTTTAAGGAAAACCAAGAGCACCAGAAAAACCTTCCTACTTTCTTTGGTTGTAAAGCTATCCAAACAAGGAGAGGAACTTTTAAGGGCTTTGGGGGAATTAGTAGTACCAGCATTTTCCACATATTTCAGAAAGTATTCACAAGTATTGCCTTCCCAGACCATTAGCTATTTAAGTTTAACATACACTATTCCCAAAACAGATGGCTAACAACAGGAGTAAGAAAAAGTAGTGTTTAATATTAATACTTCACTCTGCCTGTTCCCCGAGGATGAAGACTGTAAGAAAAGGGTGAGCCTGGGGAAGACAGCAGCTATGAAAGTATTCCTCTAACCCTTAACTGCTTGCAGCTGCTATCTGTGCCACACTCCATAAACAAGCCAGGCTTTGTCTCAGGCTCTGTTTCTGTGCCTTGCTCAAAGAAGGAAATATCACTGTCTAGTCCTGCTTATGAAAGCATTTCAATATTTTCTGCAGAAATATTAACACTTCCCCAAATAAGAAAACAAGACATTTAACATTTTCATACAAGAACAAAGAAGTGGATTTAAAATGAAAAAATAGTAGAATTGAGAAAAAAACAGACAAAATACACTAAGTTCCTGTTTACACCCTACACATTTTCTTCTTAAAAGAAACTCCTTGTCATAAAAGCCACAAAACTGAAGCAAAAAAAAAATAGTTTAGGACAAAAAATACATTTTTGTTCTCTTCTGTTTACTAATAGGAATTTTTCAAGCGGCCTGAAATGCACAGAGAAAACAACTCTGACACCCTGACCAAGGCACAAAGCAAAACAAAACAAAACAAACAAAAAAACCCCCCACCAAACAAAAAACCAAGTAGTATTTACAATGCTATTTCCCAAGAACATCATGGGCAATATCTTAGGTGAATCAGTATTTCTTCAGTATTTCTTAAGGCCAAGTTAGATGCAGCCTTGAGTAACCTGTACTAGTGGGAGATGTCCATGCATATGGCAGGGGGTTGGAACTAGATGATCCTTGAGGTCCCTTCCAACCTTACCATTCTATGATTGATCATGGTCAATCATTCACCATCCTTTTGCCAATTTCCCACACTGCTTTGAAGCTTGTGATACAAATGGTCTCAACTTCACCATATGACAACATGGAAAGCTCTTTCAGAATACTTGTATTTCTACTGCCATTTTCAGATGGTCTTTGATGGGATTACCAAGCCAGTCATACGTTTTAGAGCTACACAAAGCAAGCAGGGACAAAAGAAGTACAAGAGCAGATTCCAGTCACCGCTGGTTAGTAGAAAGCACAAGCAGCGCTGAAAGCAATAAGAAATTAACTATTTCTCACTCTAAACATTGTCACATGCAGCAGAGAGGTTCAAAGAGGTAACTCCACTATCCACATGGCTTTTGCAGCTTTTAATGGTAGTGGGACATACTGCAACAAGCTGTCAACATCTAGAAAACTCTCTTCACATACAGACACAGGATCTTCCTAACAACAGATTTCTGCTTCAGAAAAGGACTATCCTAATCAACAAACCTTCACACTTCTAAGCTTGGAGAAAGTTTCATGTAAAATTTGCTCACACAACAGGGGAAGGAGTGAAAGGCACAACATACCATAACTCCAGAAAACCTGTCTCAAGCAGCTAAGCATCAACACCCACCAGAAGCTTTAAAAACTGAAACACCTAGTAAAGCCTTTCCCTTATAAAACACCACCCAAAGCTCTTCTGCTTCATTTAAAGACGTACAAGCAGCAAGCACTTACTGCATGCTCTGCTCCCCTGCCCTCCAGTCACTATCCCGGTAATGCCCTTGGTCTGCTAACGAGCATCAGCTTTCTGCTGCAGCTGGTCAAAAATGCTGAGGTTATTTTGCCCCTCCTTCCTTTTTCAAAAGACTAAAAAGATCTTGTAAATCCAAAGCTTAAACTGTATCAAATTTTGCTCAGTACACGCTAAAATTGTGTATTCCAGAGGAAAGGAGTCAGTCCCTCTTGTACCGTGGCTTCTAAGGCCCCTGCCACACACAGAGTCCTGCCTCACTGCTGCACAGGGGTTTACCCATCTACATCAAACATTGTGGGCTTCAGAGAAATTGGCATTTTCCATCAAAACTCTGCTTTGATCAAAAATTTCCAGCTAGCTTTCCTTTACCCTGAATATATTAGAGGCAAAAGATCATAACAGGAAGGGGTTTTCAGTTTCAAATCATGATTCTCATCCAATGTAACAGTTACGTTTACCAAGCCACCCAATTTATTTTCACTTTCATTTATTTATTTCCCATCCAACCCTTTAGAAACATCAGTGTTTCTCTTACTTCTATTACAACCCATTTTTAATCTCATTTTATTTTTTACTCAAAGAAAGGGTGTGGCCAAAGTAAATGGCAATTTGTGAACTGACATTCCTCATTCATGAAGGAAAGCATCTGTACAGCCAGCTTTCTCACTATCCCCCCATTAAGAGAATGTGGAAAAGAGAAATCCACCAGGAAAATATACAACAAGTAGCTTTAGTTGTCCTGCATACTTCTAACTATTGCTCTTTAAGCAGCACATCCTGCTCTCTGGGAGGCAAATGGCAAAGCTCATCCTGGTCCTGTGGAGCTGCTTACATGCCTGGAAGGGAACTGTGGAAAATATTTCAAGGTTACTGGTCAGGAGCATCCCACATCACCTACTATACAGATGTGTCCAGATGTGAGCTGGCAGCCTTCTGTTCAAGGGCAGTTGTATCTTAACACAAAGACAGCTCCCAGGAAGGGCAGGGTAAGGCACAACAGCAGACCTTTGCTCCTGAGCTTGGAAACGCCAAACAATGACCACTCCTCTGTCAGCAGTTTCATGATCTTCTTGTGCACAGCCTCAGAGGCAAGCATTTCAACCAAAGCAAGAGCTCTGAAGTGCAATAGCTCAAAAGAGGTTGTAGTGTCTACTCCTCTAGAGATCTTCAAAATTCACCTGGATGCAGTCCTGTGTGACCTGCCCTATGTGGTCCTGCTTTGCAGAGAGGTTGGACTTGCTCTGGAGTTCCTTTCTAACCCCTAGCATTCTATGACTCTAAAAGAGAACCCAACCAATTCACAGAATCATAGAATAGTTAGGCTGGAAAGTACCTTAAAGATCATCTAGCTTCAAATCCCCTGCCATGAGCAGGGACATCTTCCAGTTGACCAGGTTCCTCAAGGTTCTACCCAGCCTGGCCTCATACACTTCCAGGGAGGAGGCATCCGCCTATTCCAGCTTCTTGGCACCCTCACTGTAAAGAATTTCTTCCTAATATCCAATCTAAATCTACCCTCTTCATTCATGACTATGGCCTCAGTAGCAGCAAATGGATGCCACAACTCTTTTTCATGTAACTGAAGTATGCCATTCCTGTAAGGAAAGGGTTAGATGGTGTGGCAGAAAGCAGGAAAGCTTAAGTGCCTCTACATTTTTTCCAGGGTCAGTAGATCACAGAATCACAGAACCACAGAACTTTAGAGGTTGGAAGGGAACTCCAGAGATCATCGAGTCCAACCTCCCTGCCAAGGCAGGATCATTCAGGGTCAGGAACACATACAGCTGGGTTTTGAAAGTCTCCAGAGAAGGAGACTTCACAACCTCTCTGGTCAGCCTGTTCTAGTGCTCCATCACCCTCACTGTAAAGAACTTTCTCCTCACGTTGCGGTGAAACCTTCTATGTTACAGTTTGTAGCTGTTCCTCCTTGTCTTATAGCTGCTGACCACTGAAAAGAGATTGGTCCCATTGACTTGACGCGCACTCCTCTGATATTTGTATACATTGATCAGATCTCCTCTCAGTCTTCTCTTATCCAGACTAAACAGACCCAGGTTTCTCAGTCTTTCTTCATAGGGGAGATGCTCATGGAAGCTACAGAGGACTGGTGCTGATTTATGCTGATTTGTGGAAAATTATGCTGTGTGTCTAATGAAGTTGTACAAGTTTTTCTCAGTCAGCATTTTCCTTCACAGTCACCAGGGGCTTGCATGTGTCCTCTCTACCCTGGGTGTATTATTTTAGTAACACCCCATCTCCACTCCACAGAAGAGAGTTGAAGTTTATCTTGGAAGTAGGCACTTACAGTCAATTATGAGGAAAACTTCAGAGGCTGTGGCAGGACAAAGAGACACTCTTGAACCCAACATGTCACATTTCTCACAGATGGTCTTCTCCAGTAAAACAGACAATCAAATGCCTAACAAAATACCATGCTACCATTTCTTGCCTTTTTAAATGGGAGTCTCAACATCTCAATGGGACTTTCATTTAATAGGAATCTCAACATCCCAGCTTCTGCATAACATGGCAAAGTACTGGCCCTGTTGTTAAATCCCTGTTCCTGTTGTTAAGATACATAATAAAACTTGAATCTTCAATGACATCAGCTAAAAAAACCTGGTAGGTGTGGAGAATTCATTGTGTACAAAAACCACATGGTAGTAAAGCCAGTTTTATGGTCTGAGGAAGCCTGATTCATGAGGTGGTTGGCTGGCAGACATAACTCTCTGACTTCTTTTAAGGCCTACCTCATTCCTACTCTTGTCTTTGTGAGTCTTGTTTATATTTTCAGGGTAAAAAGCCAATATTTGGGTAGAAAACATTTGTGGGAAGCTTCCAGGTCTCTTTTTTTCCTCTCTGAAACTTGAAATGTTGGTGTCATATCCATGTAGAAGAATGGAACAAATCATGGATGGTGAGGAAAAGGCCTGTTCTTACTTCAAGACTCTTGCCCCTGCAAAAGCCAAACCCTATCTATCCCCATCTCCTCTTTGGCAGAAGTAACAGAATCTGCTACATGTTTATCAGGACTCTGGCATAAGAAAGTGGGTGGCTGGACCATGATCTTTTTTTGGTACCTCTAGCAGGCTTCTACCCTCAGCATCTTTTTCTACACCCAGACCTAGACCTGGAGAAATTTGTTGTCCTCAATTCCCCTCAAGCTGTCTAAGTCTTCTAGTTACAGAGCTTCAGGTTCCCGCAAGTCAGATTGCACATCAACTCAATTCTTCATTTTTATTTCTGCCTGGCTTTAATCAGACTGACAATGCACAGAAAAAAGCGATCTGCAACTCTAGATTGCACTGCCAGTAGTAGTTGATTTCCCCTCTGTGGATTGCATAATTTGCAAAATTCTTCAGAGAGTGTCCCTCAGTGAGCCAGCAATATCACAAGAGTCATGGTATCACAGGCCAATAAAGGTTGGAATGGAGTTCTGGAGGTCATCTGGTGCAACCTGCTAACTCTTCATGGGATGGACAGCTTTGATCATGCTGTTTAAGGCCTTGACTAGGAAAATTTTCCAGGAAGCACAAAGAGACCTCAGAGTTAATACAGGGAGGCAGCAGAATAAGCCAATTGTTGGGAAGCTATAGAGAAAATAGACTGAAGGATATATATGGAAACATACTATAGAATCATATAATCATAGAATGGTCAGGTTGGAAGGGACCTCAAAGATCATCTAGTTCCAACCCCCTGCCATAGACAGGGACACCTCCCACTAGTACAGGTTACTCAAGGCCTTGTTCAAACTGGCCTTGAACATCTCCAGGGAGGGAGCAGCCACAACCTCCCTGGGCAACCTCTGCCAGTGCCTCACCACCCTCGCTGTAAAGAACTTCCTCCTAACATCCAGTTTAAATCTCCCCTCTGCCAGTTCAAACCCATTGCCCCTTGTCCTGTCATTACGAGACCTTGTAAATAGTCCCTCCCCAGCCTTCCTGTAGGCCCCCTTCAGATACTGGAAGGCTACTATCAGGTCTCCTGGAAGCCTTCTCTTCTCCAGGCTGAAGAGCCCCAACTCTCTCAGCCTGTCCTCATAGGAGAGCTGCTCCAGCCCTCTCATCATCTTTGTGGCCCTCCTCTGGACCCGCTCCAACACTTCCATGTCCTTCCTGTGCTGAGGGCTCCAGAACTGCACACAGTACTCCAGGTGGGGTCTGACGAGAGCAGAGTAAAGGGGCAGAATCACCTCCCTTGCCCTGCTGACCACGTTGCTCTTGATGCGGCCTAGGACTCGGTTGCTGTCTGGGCTGCATGTGCACACTGCAGGCTCATGTTGAGCTTTTCATCAACCCAGACCCCCAGGTCCTTTTCCTCAGGGCTGCTCTCCAGCCATTCACCACCCAGCCTGGATTTGTGCTTGGGATTGTGGATTTGTGCTTTGGATTAACCAATCTTACCCAGCATAAAGCCATGAAATTGTTTTCAGGGAGTTCACTGATACATGGAGCTCCTGTGGTGCATCACTTCTGGGCCTCCATGCTGTTATAATCCCAGATTCTCCAAAAACCTGTACTGTGCCATCAGCACTCTTAATTTTCCCATTAACCTCCATTTATTTGGTATTTTTCTTAACAGTCCAGCTTCTGAAACATAGAGTTGCAGAACAATGTTGACTTTCATGGTAAAACAAATTCTACTAGGTAACAGAGGAAAACAGAACAGACAACCTTACAAATTCAAAGGCCACAAGTCAAAAGCACTCCCAATTAGTTTTAGTAGTTCAACACGTAGTGAAAGCTGGTTTTCTACTGAGCCACATCAGATGTGTGGATTCTCAATCATTTCCCCATTAGAGGAGCTTTCATAACATCTCTCCTGGGCACATTCAGACTTACTGAGGCCTGAACTCACACTTCCATCTTCCCTTTCGGTCAGAAGATCTCTCTCCTACTCAAGAATTTATTGCCAACACTTACAGAAACAAAATTATCTGTGATGTTTTTAACCTTCTGGTAAAGTTGGTTGACATAGGTCAGTGGGTTTAGAAGTTGAGGGGAGAGGAGGATGATTGTGTAAGAAAACAAGACACAAGGAACACAGCTGAAATGATCGGACAACTTGTAAACTGCCCTTGCCTTCCTCAAGGATATGGCTCCTGTCCTTGCAAGGTTGAAAGACTCAAAGCAAGGCTAAAGCTGAGGGCACAAGGAGGCTAAAATGTGAAACATCCTGTGTTTTTCTTTTATGCTAGGGCTATGGAGACAATATCATGTTTTATCCTAGGAAGTGGAAGGCAGGGAAAAATGCTGCTGAAAGAACACCGACTTATTTAATCACAGAATCACAGAATTGCCTAGACTGGGAAAGATCTTTGAGGCTGAGTTTACTGACAAGTCCTTGGCTAAACCATATCCCTAATCACTACATCTATATGATTTTTAAATACCTCCAGGGACAGGGTCTCCACCAACTCCCTGGGCAAGTTGTTGCAATGCCTGATAATCCTTTCAGTGGAAAAAATATTCCTGATCAAATACAGACCCTCAGATATTATGGAATAGAAAAAAACCCACACCAACATTGCAATGATTTATATACTGGTTTCCTGTTGCCAAAGAGACGCTTGTGACTAGCTTTCCAAGGAAGAAGCATTTCACAAGAGGCTATCTAGCTATGAACTGGTGTCATGTTTTAGAACAAGTTTTTTTTCAGAGCATTGGGTTCACTACCCATTTGCCTCAACAAAAATTGCATAAAATTATTTCTCACTTTTTTTTTTTCTGCTAACAGCGCTGTCCTTCATGTCTGAAAGAAGTTTCTCTACAACTAATGATAAATCTACTCTTTTCTCTGATCACTTTGCTTTTTTTATTCAGATAAACCCCTACTTGCTTCTGTAAATTATGAACTACTTATTTGGGCACTCTTCTTAATCTCCTGTGGTTGGAAAGCAAAATATTATTTGATGTTTGGTTTTTTTCCCTTCCAGCAATTTTGCCTATCTTCACCTATGGAAAGTGTTTAGCCCTTATCTGGACCCTGCTTTTTAAAAATTATTTTTGTAGTCAAAAGACAAATTCCCAAATCAATGCTCTCAGAAACTTGCAACAATCCCACATCCAGGAACAGAACAATCTCTTGCTGCAAGAAATGAAAGTTAATCTCTCCCATTTTCAAACACTTTGACTGGTTTTGTTGGGTTTTTTGTTTGTTTGGTTGTTTTTTTTTTACTTTTAACCAGTGCTCCATTCATCCAGCATTTAACCCAATTAAGAGTCACGCCTTGGATTTTAAGGTTCTCCAATGTACTCATCTCATCCTACCACTCTCATATTAACTGGGTTCCCAAGAGACTAATCTTATTACTTTCACTTGTACTTCTACTCTGTCTAGTTCACACCAGTGGAGGACTCATTTCATTTGTGTGGTCCATCTCTTTGGGATTCTTTCTCCTGTTATTGAGTAACTGCCTCTACAACAAACTCTACCTATATGAAAAAATATATATAAATAGAAATATAGATCTATGGATATATAGATATAGATTTAATGTATTAAGTTATATCAGAACTGACGGTAAATCATTTTACAGCATATACTTAAAAGACCCACAGGGGAAGAAAATATTGTATGACAATATTTCAGAGTGTGTGTTGCTTGTGAACTATTCAGCAAGAGCTCCATTTAGAAGTTACATTAATGAAACCATTCCTCAACCAGTTGTTGAGGAATTAAGTAGACTTTTGGTGGTCCAAACCAGCTGAATGTATTCCAATCTTAAAACAGTGAGTAGGCTGTGTAAATGGCCTCTGAACTGCTAAATTACATGGCATTGTTTTTACTGAATGATTAAAACACTCCAACACCCACAAAGAACTTCCAAAACATCTGAGAAAATGCTTTCAGAGGGTGTCACGCTTTTTTCCTTTCCATATTTGAGACATGCCCTTTTCCATGAATATACTATGTAAATAAAAATGTTTGGGCAGGTGTTTGCAGAAAACAAAGAAAAGGGGTCACAAACCCCATTAAAGCCAAATCAGGCCCATCTTGAGCTGCAGAAATGGCTCACAGTTTCTCTTTAAAAATAAACGCAGATTCATCCATCTTTATCAACGAGTTACAACCCATGCTCATTGGAGACAGTCTTATGAGCAGAGTGAAGAGGGATGTAATAACCATGCAACACTGAGCCATCACCCAGAGAAGGAAGAAGATAGGGAAAAGAATAACACTCGAGTAGAAAGGCCAGACATGCTTCTAAAAACAAAGCACAGTGTTAAGAGAGAAAAAGTTCAATTAAACATATACTCCCTAACATGTGAGACAGTGATGTTCACTTTTATCTTGTGCTAGCATTATAAGGACTAAAATGATAATGAAGAACTCCAACACATGACGTTTTGTAAGACAGTCCTTGCCTTGAAGTATTTACTGCTTTAGTATAGAAAGCAAGAGGCAGAGGGAAAAAAAATCAAGGCACTGAAGTGTTGTAGTGGAGAGAATGGGAACAGCACACTGATAGCCTTGATACCAGTTAAAAGTTCAGTACATCTCCCCAGTCTTTTATTTCCCTGAGGGAAGAATAGATCCCTGTCATTTAAGAACAGTTCATAATGTAAAACTCTTTTTACTACAGGGTCTGAAGTGCTATTTTGTAAATCCATCAGCCCAGTCATTGACTGGTGATGTCTTTTTATCATTATGGACAGGAAGAAAGGTAGCAGGAAACAAGAAGAGGAGAGGCTGTCTTTATGTCACTCCAGCACACAATATATGCTTCAACACAGGATACACAAGCGGTCCTCTCCCCTAGCCCAACCAGAGAATATAAATAATCAGCTACTGCAGCACTACGCCATGTTGTTCTAATACGTACTGGGCAGTAAGACACACATGGAAAAGGAACCTTTCAGAGTTATGATGCCAATTTTCACACAGAGTCAGTCTAGGAGATGAAAAAAATCACTTCATAGAGAAGCAATCCTGGTTGAAAACAGAAAAAAAACTAATCAATGCAGTGTCAGTCATCTCAATAAGATACAACTGGTGCTCACCAGAATAGATCTGTGAAAGTGAAGTGGCACCAGTTCACAGAATCACAGAACCAGAGAATGGTAGCGGTTGGAAGTGGCCTCTGGAGATCACGTAGTCCAACCCTTCACTGTCACCAAAGCAGTTTTACCTACGGCAGATCACACAGGAACGCGTCCAGGGAGGTTTTGAAAGCCTCTAGAGAAGGAGGCTCCACAACCTCTCTGGGCAGCATGTTCCAGTGCTCTGTCACCCTCACAGTAAAGAAGTTTTTCATCACATTGAGGCAGAACTTCCTGTTATACTTTGTGCCTGTTGCCCCTTGTCCTATCACTGGGCACCAGTGAAAAGAAACTGGCCTCATCTTCTTCTTGCTGTCCACCCTTGAGGTTTCTGGAAACACACTATCAGATCCTCTCTCCACCTTCTTTTTCTCTAGACTAAACAGCCCCATGTCTCTCAGCCTTTCAACATCTTGAACATCTTTACACTAAATATCTGACTTTGAAGAAATAAAAGCCAAGAGAAATTTGGTATTCACATACTGAGCATGAAAATAACCCCTCCTTGTACCTATACACAGCAACAATGCCCCACTCTAACAACTAGGGCCAACACGGAGTTGTGTCAACATATGACTCAGAAGAGGAGGAGGAGAAGAAGGAAAAATAGGCCAAAGAAAGGCAAGACTGCTGTAAGAAAAGCAAACAAAAACCAGCAGTCAAAGCAGCTGTGTTCAGAAGGGAGAGTGTGCAACTCAGAAATATGTTAAATTAAGAGGAAATTCACCTTTTTATACTTCCTAGTATTTATAACAAGCCTGTCACACATTTGCAGAGGGAGTAGGGGAATGAAAGACATAATTAAGCAAACATGGGATGATTAAAAAAGTATAGCTGCTCTCTCTTTGATCCAAACCACCATTACCAACACCCCAGCTCCAAGCACATTCCATCCTTATTTTTTGGAATCAGCCCACTCTGAAGTGCCAGCTGCTTCCCTAAGCAGGGAATATACCAAGTTTTGCAAGTGAGGTGGACAGAAGTCCCAATGCACAACAAGTACATCAGTAGCATTTGCAATATAATATTTCAAGGGAAGTAGCCCCATCCTTTACGTTACAAGTTCAATTTAACAGATAAGGGCAAAAAATCACTGAGATTCTCACTTTCATGCTGCTCCAAAGATTCTGAAAAGAAACAGGAGGCAGTTGCTTTTGTTTGGTGGCCTCCTCAAGACTAATGCAGAAGCAGCATTTAACAGATACCAGGGACATGCCTGTGCAGAAAGGTGAAGCCCTGACTCATCAGAATTTCTTGCATATCGATGAGATTTAGAGCAGACCTGTGGTTGAGTTAATAAAGCAGCAATCTGACTTTCCAATTAAAGCAGATTTTAATCCAAGGCACTTCAGAAGTCCTGACATTTCAGCATTTATTTGCATCCCAAATTAAACAGGAATATTGCTTTTCAAGATTCTGAGCAAAATAGAAGTAATCTGATCCATGTTTCACTTTCATACCAGCTTTTAAAAGAAGATTTTATTTAAAATTATGAAATTGCCATAAATTTTAAAAAATAAAATTTTGTGCAATTTTGGGGGTATTTGACATTACCAAAATTCTGAGTCTGAATAAGCTATAAATTTTATGGGTATTTTGCTTACATTTCCAAAATGTTAACTTTAAGAATGCAATGTCTTCTTACAGAAAAACATTCTGTCAGGGAATTTGAGTTCCATAGATTTTCATCCAGCAGTGCACTCACCACTCTTGTGTACTTAGATCATTAAATAATTAAAAGTAATAGCTATTAAGCTAAAGAAAAAGAAAGATACTGATCCCTAAGAGACATACAAGATACTATGCAGCACTTTTGAAGACTGCCACCTAACAACAAGGATGTAGGATTAAGTCCACTGAAGAGGCAGAAAATGTCAGTGGAGTGGGATCCTCCTGCTTCTAACTGAAGGTCTAATCATAGAATCAACCAGGTTGGAAGAGACCTCCAAGATCATCCAGTCCAACCTATCACCCAGCCCTAGTTCGATCAACTAGACCATGGCACTAAGTGCCTCATCCAGTCTCTTCTTGAACACCTCCAGGGATGGCGACTCCACCACCTCCCTGGGCAACCCATTTCAACACTACATCACTGATTGTATCTCATCATTAGAAACCACATCCACTTGTCACAAGAGTAGGAGTGATAGCCCACAGCTCTGGCTTAGTTTCAAATGGGACTTCACCTGCTTATAATTTCACTTGCGGTTTCAAACAGAAAAGTTGGTTTCCCTCTTGTTCTCGTAAATGCTGTTCTGCAAGGAAGGTGTGTGGGTATGCTGCTTCATTCCTCCCCATCACGGTTACTTTCTCCTGAGTATTTATTTCCCTTGAACAAGTATTTCCACTGAATAATTATTCTAGTGAATGGTTAAAAGCACTTCAGGATCTTGCAGTATGGAGCTGAATCTGATCCAAATACACTGTGAGGCACATCTCCCATCCCAACCGGGGAATAGCTGTCATAGCTGGACCCTTCCCCTTTCTTCTGAACCTTTCATTTCAGCCTGTTTCAGAGTTGTCTATGGTAAAAATAAAGCTCTGTAAGAGACAGCTTATGAATAGATAGGTCCTTGGTGCAAGCCTTCCTGAGGATTTCCACCCACGCTGCATCAGGGAAAGTGGCTCCTCTGGAATCAATTAAAGATCTACTCAGGTTATTTTCATTCAACCCTCTTGCCCTATCTCTGAAGCAAGAGGAGTTCGTGCCTCCGCAAATGCCCTTCATCACAGTCTCCATGAAGTTTATCTCTGTTTTGCCCTGCTTTGTCTACACAACATGCTGGCTGTTGTAATATCAAGATATTTATATTACCAGGAAAAGTCTTGGGTGTGAAAGGAAATTTTAATTTCCTCTTTAACGGAGAGCTTTACAACATGTGCTTTAATAAAACACAGAGAGCCAAATTATTTGCTTAGAAATGCCAAGGCACATGAAAATTAATTAGGGCAGCAGTAGCCTGGCTGTAGAGCTTCTCTCGAGGGCTTGCATGTGCTCAGGATAGTCAAAGCATGGATTCCTTGAATAAATGTCTTCTAAAGCTGCAAATGTCTACATTTAATCTCCATGCAAAGAAATGCTGCTTTTCAAATCAGGCTTGTGATGCACCAAGGGTCAAGTTTATCTCTGTTCCTCCAGTATCATCCATCAGCCCTCAAGTCAGTGAAGATGCTGATAGCAGAGAGGTGTGACTATGCCAGTGTGTCCAACATACTCTGCAACCTGCAGGAGATTACACAATATTTTTTATAGCTCCCAGCAGGAATAAATCTTGAGAGATATTAGGCAAAATAGCATGATAGTCCTGCTAATCTGCTCTTCCAGAGACTGGATTTAGGCCAGTTCGTAATGGTTTAGTAAAAAAGTAAAATATGTCAAGGACAATCAGCTGCTGTAAGCTTAGATCCAATAAATACCCTGGGTGTTTAATTGCCCATCATTTTATATGCTGTAATTCCTCCACTGATACCTCTGGGTTGCTCAAAATGCTGTCAGTCACCTCTTAAGCTTTTGCAAATGCTTCAGCCATCTGTAGGAGTGAGACACACTTCCTTTGTCTCTCAGAGCGCACCATAACCTCTGACACATCCTCCAAAATTGAAAGCCAGCATACAAAATTAAGAGAGAGGATGGAACTGTGTGATAGGCAGGATGAGTGTGGCTCCAGAGAAGGGAACAGGAGCAAGCAGGACCTCATGCTTCAAGGTGGCTGAGGTCAGTGAGAATGGAGGATGCATCCTTGGAGGCAGCTTAGGTGCTTTGAGAACCTATATGGTTCTCAAAGGCTGAATATGCTCATCTGAAAAGGCACCACTGTTACAAATCCTGCAATTTTCATTGCACCAGGACAGAAAAAAAAAAAGAAAAAAAAAAGAAAAAAAAAAAAAAAAAAAAAAGAAGAGTAAATGAGGCAGTAGCTTCACCCTATGCAAACTCTCTCTGGGGAGGATTTTCTATCAAAGGCAGGCTGGAATGCTTCTACCAGTAAGTGCAATGGTCTCATACCAGCATCCAGCAATCTCCTACTAGTGAGTGCAACAGTCTTGGCAACCTCTTGCTTTTTGATGACACTAATTCCTTGTAAAGTCATTAGAAGAAATTGCTTATTCAGTGCTGTTGGTGGCTGTGGGTACCAGGGTGGTTTGGTTCCTATAGCAGAAAAGACTGCTACAAATTCTTGCAAGTGAATGCTGTTACCCCACTGAATACCTACCAAATAATCCCTCATTTTTTCATGGCCTGCAATGTAGAAATTGCTGGTGGTGGAAATGCAGAAATAGACACAACTGGCCAGGAATACCACCTGAAGTTATAAAAAACCCTCCTTCTGATTCATGCAAGTGAGAAAACAATTGCCATCCCTACCTGCCAGCTGGCAACTGAATTTTCCATGAGTCTGCTATTCTAGGCTCTGCCAGCAATACAGATCTGTGAACATCTTCCAATATGATTCACCACAGTTTGTTTTCAAAGGCACATATACACAAGCACACAGACACGACATACAGAAACTGCAGCTCACATTAGGAGCAGGATTGCTGTTTTGTACAGCTCAGCCAGAAAGAAAGGATTTTTTTTTTGTTGAAAGTTGTTCTGTCTGTTACTCTGTGTGTAAACATTACATATATCTTGGGATGTACATCCACAGCAAATAATTAGAATGCATGGAATAAGGAAACATTTGCCACATAATCCAGTTTCTGTTTTTCTTTTGCTCCTGCACATTAGCACATTGAACATAACTGCTAGCACTCACTTATAAAGGTTATGAATAAATCAATTCTTTGATCTCATTCAAAAATCAGAAGAAGATATAAGGTGGGGTAAGGATTGCATTAAATATTACTATGTTTAGAATTTATTCAGTCCTGAATGCTCTTTTGTTTTTTTTTCCCCAGGGGCTGACTTTAAGATCAAAAATTCAAATGATTCCAATTGAAACATGGTTTCCTAGTACGGCTGTCAAAAATAAATAGAACATAACTAGGACATTTATGTGTGGTCAAAAGTCACCAAAACTTCCAGGAATTCCAAAGACAGTGTCAGAATCCAAAATGAGATTGAAACCACCACTGAAATCAAGAACAAGAAGTCTGATAGAAACAAATGGAAATTGCTCAGTGATGAAGGGAGCTTATATGGTTCAGCAGGAGAATTAAGAAGCAAAGAGTTAAGGGATAAGGAAAATTTCAAATTATAAAAACCCCAGTAACATCCTGTTGCCAAAAAGGAAAATTCTCATTTTAGGCTATAAGAATGGAGAAAACTGGTAGAATAGTGCAGGCAAGACTCACAGAGAGTGATTCCCATGCTCTGCCTGACCAGCCATGATGACACTCGTTATTGTGAGGCTCCAGCCTTTGAATGACTTGGATGGGGACAAGTAGCTAGCATGAAAGCTACAGATGTGAACAGATAAGATCCAGGTTAGTTATTTCCCAGGGCCACAGGGGAACATCAACAAGGAGAATACTTTAGCATAGTTTTAAACTCTGGTGATTTAAGAAAGCCTTTCTGAGCTAGGAAGGTGCAGTTCCAGGAATGATTAGTGGAGCAGTCTTGTTAATCTTCTTCACAGGAGGGTCTAGAGCCAAGGTCATGCCAATGTCTGCTAGGATAGCCTACACCCCTGGCATATTCAAGCCCAGGATTGGAACATGTGATCTTTTGAGTCCTGTAACCTTACTTGCCAATTACAAGCACCCACACTAAATAACTCTACATACAATTCCTCTCTGCAGTCAAGACAATTAGTAGCTGAAGTCTTGAACTTTTTAGGACTGATGGAGTTCTTTTGTGTACTTGAAAGTAGCTCCTATCTCCAACTTTGAATTCTAACATCCTCAAAGTGAAGTTGAAGAACAATAACCAGAAACATTCATGGGCATTATTTTTTCTCTTACTATAGTTTTGTGAAGTGCTTCTACCCATCCCATTGTGTTGCAGAATGGTTGCAGGAGCAAGGGCATGGCTCTTAATTTAGCCTGATGGTGGGCAAGTAGCAG